>CABHPR010099724.1:0-39682 GCA_902168415.1 Peromyscus melanophrys
TTTTTTTTTTTTTTAGGTGATTTTAAGGTTTAGATGTAAAGATTGATATCTACTGGGTACATTTTTCTCAGTTCTTGTTCAAAACAGCAGATTTTGAAATAAATGACACCAAACCAAGAAATTACATAATATGATGCCCTAAAAATAAAATGTCTGAACATCAAATTCCCTCAGTGTCCCGAGGTTCAGAAGATAAGTGGGGGAAAAGATTCTGAAATAGGGCATAGGCTTGAGAACTGTTGGGAAAGTTAACAGCACACGAAATAAGGGCAGGCAAGATTAGAGAGTACTTCTGTCTACTGATTTCATCCACTTCCCTGCTGTATGTAGGTACCAGTTACCTAATCAATCCATTTTCTGTTTGATCTCTTAATGCAGTAGTCTTAATTCTTAAACTTAAAAAAAATACTGATTCTTCTATGATTTTATGTTTCATTGGTTTGCTTACATTTGTATTTCATTCCTGGGCAGTGCTAGCAAGTTCACAAGGATTTTGAAGTTTCACATTCTATTCTCATCAGACATAAGGAGCCAACTCATCCTGTTTCCTTCTAATTTCTCCAATAGCTTCCTTATATATACATGTCCAAGATAGTATTTTGAGGGACTGTATGTGACACTTCCCTCTGTCAATCCTTCTGTTTTATGACAATTGGGTTTAATACACACCAAGAAGAGAAAGAACAGGGACACAATCATCCTAGAAACTTTCCAAAAGCAAAACCTACTTGTGACCACTATGCTTTTTTTTTTTTTTTGCTCAAAGACATTCTGTCTTTGAATAACTATCACTTCAGTATGAGAACTCTATTTATATCCTAAACATAATCTTTTCTTCTCCTCTCCTCTCCTCTCTTTTCTTTTCTTAATGCTGTTTCCTAGCACCATCAATTCTGAATAGGAAGTAACTGGTCTCTGTTATGGGTGGTGGGAAAAAAATAAATAAGTTGAGTCATACTTTTCTTCCATCATTTTCTCTGTTGTTTTTCTCATGACCACAATTCTATGCTGATGCCATGCTTATGAAACTTCCTTAATAGATGTCTTCTGGGACTGTGGAGATACTCAGTCTATAAAGTGATTCTCAAACAAGCATGAGTACCTGAGTTAAACTTCCAGAACCCACATAAATATCCCAACATAATGGTGTGAGTCTGTAATCCTGGCACTGGAAAGGTGGATACAGGAGCATCCCTGGGGTTGCTGAGCACCAGCCTAACCAAATGGACAAATTCCTGGTCAGTGAGAGACCCTGTCTCAAAATATCAGATGGACAATTCCTGAAATCAACCTCTAGCTTCCATTTGCATGTGCACATACACCTGTGGGCACATGTATGTGTGCATGCAAGCATTCAGACACACAAGACACACAAACACATACACACACAGAGAGAGAACAAGAGCGAGTGAGTGAGTGAGAGAGAGAGACAGAGACAGAGAGACAGAGAGAGACAGACAGAGAGAGAGAGAGAGAGAGAGAGAGAGAGAGAGAGAGAGAGAGAGAGCAGGGATATCTTCCCATCTTTCCATATTTCATCTTCCTTTTATGTTCCTATACAGTTCCTATCATTTACAAAGCAGTTTATTATGACTGAAATAAAGAGGTAATATATCCTTTGAGAAGAATTCCAGATATTAAACACTGCTTCCTCCAGAAGGTGAAGCTTCAATCTCTCCTCTTGAGTGTAAACTGGACTTACAGATTCCTTTCTAAAGAAAGGAACAAAATGTCACTGAAATCAGTGTATCCCATGATGTCATGTGGGATTGTATTCCTCCCCACAGTGCAATCAAGAGAAAGATATCTGACAAACCCAAGTGATGAATATCTCGCAAGAGAACATCATCAGTACCGTCCAAATATGGCAAGGCTACTAGAGGTGGTGAAAAACTGAGAAATCCTCAAAGATAAAGGATGCTAGGGACGAGATCTGCTTGCTCAGAGCAAGGTTATATCGTAGATTAGATTTGAAACATAGAAAAGACATGAGTGAGATCACTGGAAAAAAGTCGCCAGGTTCGTTAGTAGTCTTTACTAACTTTTAACAAATACCCCATGGTTATTATATCAATCCTCTTTAATTTCTGTGATAAAACCCTGACAAAAACAATTAGTGGGAAAAAGGATCTTGGTTTATCATTCCAGAGAGATAGAGTTTATCATGTTGGGAAAGACAAGAGAACAGGCGGGGAAGGTACAGCAGCAGGAACAGGAACTAGGTTGATCACCTGAGACTGCACTCAGGAAGCAGAGAGAAAAAAGCAAATGGGGCCAGGCCCCAAAGTCAGACCCCAGTGACATTTCATCTAGAAAGGCTCCACCTACTAAGGATTCCAGAGCCTTCCTGAACAGTTCCACCAGTGGGTCATGGAGTGTTCAAACACAAAAATCTCTGAGGGACATTTCAGTCTCACAAAACAGCAGTTATATGTAGGTGAATACTGGGTCTTTCTGTCTCAGTATCATAGATGAAAATCCAAATGTGTTTCATAATAAAAATAAAACCTAGAAAGAGAGTGAAAATACTTGTTAAGCTTTTGCTTGTTTCTTTTTTTTCTTAGCTCCTGTGACACTGATGGTTCCAAGAAATCAGTGTTTCTAATCATATGCGTTTTATCCCCAGAGCCCAGGATTGAGACAACTGTTAAGACCACAGGCCAGATTTGTTGACTGAGTAGGTGTAACTACAAGATGTAGGTTTGGCCCCCACATTTTGTCTGCTGATACTAACAGAATAAATTCTCCCACTGGGGTGATTTCACCACACACTGCCACAGTGGGAGATCTCACTAAGATATTCTCTCATTGGAAAAAAAAGTATGACTTCTTCTTTATTCCTTTATTTCTACTTCTAATTCAAGTTTCTTCTGACAGGTCTTAAATTACTAAAGGGGGAGATAGGTAAGAATGCCAGCCTTCTAGAGCATTAGAGCTGCAGAGCCAGAAATCATCTCAAATATTGGGGCCTCCTTTATTCTTTATTTTTTGCAATAAAAATCCTTAGTTTTTATAAAAAAGCATACATAAAATCTGTGAACAAGAAGAATGGAGGGAAGCTTTTTTCTATTTTTATTTGCAGACCTTTAAGAGGTAGGCTAGGGCTCAGTCAAATCCAGATTGAAAACCAGTTTTGTTGTTTAGTTTTTATTGTCAGCTTGAGACAACCCAGAGTCACCTGGGAAGAGGGACCATCAGTTGAGGGATATGGCCAGATTAGTCACGTTTGTGAGAGATTGTCTTGATTGATAGAGGGTGCAGTTCACGTGGGTGGCACCATCCCTTAGCCAGTGGGCCTGAGTTGTGTAAGCAAGCTAGCTGAGCACAAGAGAAGCCAGAGAATGAGTTAGTAATTAGCATTCCTCCACAGACTCTGCCCCAGATTCCTGCTTTGTGGTTCTTGTTTTGAGTTTTTGCCTATTTTCCCTCAATAATGGATTTTGATGTATAAGAATAAGATGAAACAAAACATTTTCTCCACAATTTTTTTGTTCATATTTATTACAGAAATAGAAAGCAAACTAAAACCTCACTGAATATTTAAAATAATTTTTGATTATTTTATAATTATTAAAACCTGTTTTCATACAATATATTATAGGCAGAGTTTCTCTTCAGGACCACTGGCCAGCTCCCAGATAACTACACAGAGACTTAATGTTAATTATAAATGATGGGTTAATAGCTCAGGCTTGTTACTAGCCAACTCTTACATTTTAAATTAACCCATATTTCTTATCTATGCTCTGCCATGTGGCTTGGTACCTTTTTTCAGTCCAGCAAGATCAACTCCTCTCCACATCTCCTTGTGATTCTGAGATTTCACATTTTCTTCTTTGTGCTCTCCTTTTGTCTGCAAGTCCTGCCTAACCTCTACCTGTCCAGCTATTGGCCATAAGCTTCTTTATTAACCCAATAACAGTGACACATATTCACACAGTATGAAGGAATATCAAAAATATATTTTGATCACATTCTTTCTTTTCTTCAACTCCTCCCAGATAATCCCCACCTCCCTACCCACCAAACTTCATGTTATTTATCTCTTTCTTAAAAGAAAAGAAAAAATAGAAAAACCAATAAGATAAAAACAACTAAAACAAAATAAAACAAATAGCACATAAAAACATAAATCTATTTTTGTCTTGGCCAATTACCCCTAGGCATATGATCTATCCTGGAATGAGGTTGATATTACCTGCTCAGTGTTGCTTCATTGTGGAAAACAGCAAACACCCTCATGGCTAGTGGTAGGATTTTGTGTCTACTTCCCCTTCTCAGTGCTGTGATTTTGTGTGGTTTGAACTTGTGCAGGTTGTCTGAATGCTGTCCCAAGCTCTGTGAGGACTTATATGTATTATTGTTTGGAAGACACATTTTCCCTGGAATTATTCATTATCTCTGGCTTTTAAAAGCCTTCTGCCTGCATATTTGTTTCACATAGATCCCTGAGCCCTGAGAGAAGGAGTTTGACATAGACATCCCATTCGTGGCTCAGAGCTCCAAAGTCTGTACTTTCTGCATATTATCCAGTTGTGGGTCACTGTGTTGATTATCATCTATGACAAGAAGAAGTTTCTCTGATGAGGGTTGAGTGATACTTTGATCTATAGGTATAGCAATATGTCATTAAAAGTTATTTTATTGCTATGTTCATTTCAGGGAATAATTGTAGTAGATTTTTTCATAGGTCCCATGACCTATACAGTCTCAGATTCTAGGTTACTTCAGCAACATCAGATATGGGTTCTATCTCATGGAGTGGGTCTTAAATCCAATTAAAAGTTGGTTGGTTATTCCCATAACAATTGTGCCATTATTGTACCAATAAATCTTGAAGGCTGGTCTCTGTTGTAGGTTTCAGGGTTCATAGCTGTGTGACAGTTTCAATTACCTTTCTCTTCTGACAGTATACAAATTACCTTCCAGAATCATGGCTGTGAGTTTGTAGGGGTGAAGTTTCTAATTGGGCATCACCTCAATTTCTCCATGCCCAATGATATAAGTAAGTGGTGTTTTCTTCAAGTGTGCCTTATCATCAGGTTATGAAGAACAACAAATAACCTGTAATTTGGGGGTCAGGGTATATAGGACCCTATTGGTCAATGACTCAACAAAGTATGTCCCATTCCTGGCACTGTAGATTTTACTTGATGGCCTAAGATGTCTACTTGGGTCATTGTCTTCCCCATTATTTCATGATTTCATTTAAATGGTAGAAGTTATACAGATAACTTCAAAAGGCCTTTAGTGTTGTTATCCTTTCTAATATTTCTTCCTTTACCCTGCCTTACAACCCCTCTTTTCATTTAATCCTCCTATTCTAGTTTCCCCTTTATCTTCTCATAACACTAAATTCTATTTTTTCCTTTCTTGGAAGATCCCCCTTCATCCCTTTTGGTCCTTACTAGCCACGTAACCTCTATGATTTTTTTCACTGAAACATGCATAGCTAAGGTTTAAAAGCTATAAGAGAAAACACACAATGTTTGACTTTCTAGGACTGGGCTACCTCACTCAGCGTTGTTCTCTGAGTGAGCCCCTAACTAACCTGTGAGCAGAATGAAGATTGAACATAAAGCTTCAGTTTTTAAAGGAAGCATCATCTATGTTGAAGATCCCTGAACACTGTCTGGGTAGAACAGCATGGTCTAGCAGAGGTTGATTATAATGTTTCTACATCTAAAATTACACTGGGTGACTTTTATAAACCTAATATCCATTTACTTTGAACTTCTACATCTGACTTAACCTTCTTGCTATCATTAGTAAACTTCTAATACTCTATCCTTAGCATCTTAGCTTCCACAAGCCTACAGCTAAGATGCTAGAAAACAATTGCTGAATCCTGAACAAGCTATTCTCCACTCGTCAGCATCCTGCTTAACAACTCACCAATATGTGCATCAAATATGTTGATTTATGATTTATTTTAACCTTTTATTATGTCGGGGGGCATATGTGTTTGTGTGCATGTGCATATAACAAGATGTGTTTGCCTATGTGGAGGCCAGAGGTCAATCTTGAGTAGTATTTGTTCCTCAGGATGTGTCCATCCTGGTGTGTGTGTGTGTGTGTGTGTGTGTGTGTGTGTGTGTGTGTGTTCAGGAAGGTGCATGTGTTTTGCACACAAAATGTGGGGACGAGAGAAGCATTTTTTTTTATTGTCCTCTGCCTGATTACCTTGAGGTAGCTTACTGAACCTGGATTCTTTAGTCCATCCTGTTCCCAAGTACTTGGTCACAAGTACCTGAAGCCTTATCTAGATGTCGATGTGCCTATTATGAATCTAGACTTGGGTCCTTATGCTAGTTCAGCGATCACTCTTACCCACTCAGCCGTCTCCCCTGTCCTCCATCTTTTTTTTTGAAATAGAGTCTGTCATTGACTTTGAACTAATATAGTGGTCTAGGATGGCTGGGTAGGTAGCCTCAGGGATCTACCTATACTCTTCCCCAAAGCTGGGAAGACAAGCATGTATTACCATGCCAAGTTTTTTGCAGGCTGCTGTTAATGAGGACTTGGTGAGCTCAAGTTCTCATGCTTATGTGGAAAGCATTTTCCAGGCCAAGTTGTCTCCTGGTCCACTCCATTTGTTCTTTGACTATTATAGCTCTTGTGATCTCTCTCATAGTGGAATGTATCCCTCAGTGTAACTTGAACCCAAGTTCCCAGGCTGGAGCCATTCAGCTTCTGCTAAGAATAAACTATATTCTCACATTCTTTAAAACGGGGTTGTTATTCTGTATTATTTTTCCTTTTTTTAATATAACTTTTTTGATGGGGGAATGTCTGTTTGTATGCTGTGAAAATATGTTGCTCTGATTGGTTGAGAAATAAAGCTGTTTGGCCAATGGTGAGGCAGAAAAGGGTTAGGTAGGACATTCTAACTAGAGAGACAGGAAGAACGCAGAGGAGACACCAGCCTGGTGTCCAGGGAGCAGCATGTAATGTCTGTCACACAGGTAAAGCCACAGAACATGTGGCAATACATAGATTAATAGTTATGGGCTAATTTAAGATATAAGAGCTAGCTCTAGCAAAAGGATTGAGCCATGGCCATGCAGTTATAATTAATATAAGCCTCTGAGTGTTTACTTGGGGGGTGCAAGTGGGAGAGATTTGTTCCAACCACTGGCAGGCTGGGACACAGGAAATCTTCCTGTTACACTTTTTATTAAAAAAATTTTTTCTTTCCTTTTATATACCAACCTGTTCTGCCTCCCTCCTCTTCTCCCACTCCCCGCACCTCCCTCCATCTCACCCCTATCCCCTCCTCATAGAGAGTAAGGCCTCCCTTGGGTAGTCAACACAGGTTGTTACGACATTATGGGGCTAGACCTCACCCCTCCCTCCTGCATCAAGGCTGAGTAAGGCTTTGTACCATAGGGAATGGGGTCTAAAAGCCAGTTTGTGTACCTGGGGTAAGTCCTGGTTCCATTGCCAGGGGACCCATAAACACATTAAGCCATGCAACTTTCACCCACATTTAGATGGCCTAGTTTGGTCCCATGCAGGCTCCCCAGCCATCAGTCCAGAGTCTATGAGCTTCCCTTAGCTTGGGTCAGCTATTTCTGTGGTTTTTCCCATCATGATTCTGACCTCCACTTGCTCTTATAATCCTTCCTCCCTCTCTTCAGCTGAACTCCAGGATCTTGGCCAAATGCTTGGCTGTGGGTTTCTGCATCTGCTTCCATCAGTCACTGGATGTAGGTTCTATGATGACAATTAGTGTAGACATCAATCTGAGTGCAGGGGAAGGCTAGTTCAAGAACCCTCTCTACCATTGCTATCTGTAGCTAGAGTTTTCTATCCAGGACCCGCCAAGCCCCGGCAGTCCAACAGTCCATTTATAAAATAAACACATAGACACTTAAATTACTTATAAACTGTATAGCCATGGCAGGCTTCTTGTTATCTACTTCTTCTATCTTAAATTAACCCATTTCTATTAATCTATAAGTTGCCATGTGGCTCGTGGCTTCCTGGTACCTTACATCTTGCTTGTCATGGCGGCGGCTCGCAGGTCTCTCCCTCTGTCTTCCTGTTCCCTCAATTCTCCTCTCTGTTAGTCCTGCCTATACTTCCTGTCTGGCTACTGGCCAATCAGTGTTTTCCACATCAGCTATCAGTCTTAGCTGGAGACAATCTTGTGAGTTACTGGGGTTTTCCCTAGCTGCAGATTTCTTCCCATCCCCTTAATGGTACAGTTTGTCAAGATATCTCTTTCATTGCTCTCCCTTCCCGTTTCTCCCCCATGTTCCCATCTCCCATCCCCTCCCATTCCCTACCCTCTATTCCTCTCTCTCATTTTGCTCAGGAGAGCCTAACCCTTTCCCCTTCCTGGGGTGATCTATGTGTGTCCCTCTTAGTGTCCTCCTCTTTACCTAGCTTCTCTGGGGTTGTGGCTTGTAGCCTGGTTATCCCTTGCTTTGCATCTAATATTCACTTATGAGTAAGAACATACTGTGTTTGTCTTTCTGGGTCTGGGTTACCTCACTCAGGATGATTTTTTTTCTAGTTCCATCCATTTGTCTACAAATTTCATAATGACATTTTTTTTTTACCTCTGCATAATACTTCATTGTGTAAATGTATCACATTTTCTTTATCCATTCTTCTGTTGAAGGGCATCTAGGTTGTTCCTAGGTTCTGGCTATTTCTGTATTATTCTTATTAATGTAAAAATGTATGAATTTTTATAAAATTAAATCTATTCCACATGCAATATTGTAAAATGTTAAGAGTGACAGTCTCATGAAAATTTGTGAATCTCTCTCACAATGGACATATCCAGTGTATCTTACCATGATGTTGAAAATGAAATGATTAATTAAATAATATAGTATAGAACTAAATCATAAAGGTGTTAGTAAATTTGCTCTCCTAATGTAGTCAGGAATTCTACTTCATATATGGGTAAAGAGCTCTGAAACTGACTTTCATGTATTCCTCATGCCAGCACATCTCAGGATAAATGAAACTTTTCAGTTAAGTTCTATCTTCTGCTAATGATGTCTAAAAACTCAAGGCCAAGTAATGAGCAGATCAATATTTCCCATTAAAGTCTCTTTGTAGAGCCTCTTCTAATTTAATCACCTCTGGCATGACCTCTAATTTGCATAGAGAGATACTACTTAAAACTTCAGGCAGAATTGATTGACTGAACTTGAAGAAGGTGGGGAAGAGTGCCTAATTTAAAGACTGTCCAAAAGATGGCAAGAATGACTAAAAGGTATGCTATATCTACTCTCATGATCCCTGCTTCTAATGAGTCTTGAAATTAACCCTCTGGTAAGTTTTTACTTAAGACAGTGATTAAATATCAATAAAATGTTTCTAAGTCAAGGAAAAGATCAGGCAGTAGGATTCCAGGTTCTGGAGGGAGAACAAGTGCTTATCCTAAAATATTTTGCTACCCAGTGTAAAAGGTTTTACATAGTTTATTGTAATCCTCATTTTTACTATATTTTCATAGTTCTTGATGACATTCTTAACCTTTGGATTGGTGGAAGCTAGGGATTTGTACATTCTAAAAGGATTTCTGGCATAGTCACAAGGATGTTACATCAAACACAGGTGTGGGCAATGATTGCCCACTAAGAGAATAAAGATAGTCTAAGATAATTTTGGCTCCCAACCTATAATGTTCTAGTACTCCAAAACTGATCAGCTTTGTAGAATGTATAACACAGGTGTGGCTTCCTTTTCTGTAAACTTCAGTTCACACCTACAATCCTCTTTATGAAACAAGCCTGTTTTATAGCTTTGTTGTTGATGCAGTCTGGAGATCCAGAAGTGTTCTTATCTCAGTTGTTCCTATTGTTGAAATAAAAAATATGGACACATTAGATTTTGTTGCAGGATATTTGGTCACACTGTGAACCCTGGAATTGCATTATTTATTGGAAGAACCTACTTCTAGCTGAAGTGTAGCCTAGCCCTAGTATACAATCTTAGTCCAATAGCTTTCTGTTTATTGTAAGCAGGATTAAATCAAATCAACATAGGTCAAGAGGCAGAGCAAGCAACTAGTTGACAGGAAGTAGCCATAGAGAGTAAGGGGGAGTCAGGAAGATGGCTAGAGAGATGCATAGAAAGTAGTAGGGAGGGACTTTTAGTTTGGCAGTCCTTTTTGGTTTGGGACGGTGGAAGAGAAGTTCTTTCAAGGAAGGAGGAAGATCAGCTGGCTGCTTTCTCTGTCTTTCTGAGCTAGCAGGTTTTGACCCCAGCATCTTGCTTCTGAGTCTTTATTGGTAAGATAAAAAGATAGAGACTTACTTAAAACATTTGTCTCCCTACATGAATTCAGCTGGGCGGCGGTTTCCGATGTGTAGACAGCAGCTGAAGCAGTGATGAGATCAGGTGTAGCCACTTTTCCACAGACATAAAACAACAAGATTTAGCACAGTTTAACTGAGAACCATTTCTGACTCTTGCAACTGGAAAAAGAAGACTTTGTAGAACAGTGGGGACCGAGAGCACTTAAGTGTGTAACATTGACAAGGGGTACAAACAGCATAGCTGGTAATATTTACCTGCATGGAGCTTGAATGATCATGATTGACCACTTGTGATTGGATATAACTCAGCTATGTGATTGCCTGAGACCAGACTGTTACAAAATATAATCCTTTAAATATATAATAGGGGCTTTCTGTGCTGTATATTGAGTCAAGCATTCTGAATAAGCCATCTGACTTAGTTCTCCCCATTGTTAAACAAGCACCCATTTGCCCTAATTTCCAAGTGAGGAAGCTAAGGCATGATGAGACTAACCAATGAGGTTTGAGACTGGGATTCAGAAACCACTCTAGGCATTTTAAGAAGGAATGGATTTAAACCCACAGACTTAGGTCACTGAGGAGTGAGTGAGTGTGCTCTAGGCTAGACTCTAAGTATAGTGCCCTGAAAGTATAACAATACTATCTCCCAGGGGCCGGCCCTGCTGCCTTATTGTTGGAAGACTCATCCACAGCTGATGAAGGAAAGCAGGCAGTAGCTCTCACAGTCATCTGAATTCTCTCCTGATATTTGCAAATTTAGACACCAGTTCACTGCTCCAGCAAAAGCCTTTGTTTCCATAGGACTTTTGTTCATCTGTATAAGATTACATGTGATAGGAACATGTCTACATGTTCTCCCTTTTCCTTCAAGACATTTGTGATCTCATTTGTTGGTAAACCTAAATTTGTATCCAGAGTCCTGACTACTAGGAAACCTGAAAATCATAATCTTTAGCCTTATAGAATCTACATCATAGTAAGCCACTGTTGAAAGAGTTGGAAATGGACATTGAATGTCAAATAAATATTATATATGTGAATATACAATATACACATATATATGTATATATAGCACAGAGAATACAGGTGACATAACAGAGGACTAGCAATCAGAGTAGCTGAGAGTAGAAGTCAGGTCAGGACTTAATTACTCTTCTGAAGGCCTCTAAAACAAAGACACCCTACATCCATGTAGCTTTTTAAAGACAGTTTAGTCTTTTCTTTTATTCAGGAAGTATCACTCAAACATAAGATGAATGGGTATAATAAACATTAACTTTCTTTACATTATCAGCTGATTACAGTAATTAATATGGATTCAATGTTTGCTGTGTAAAAATATGAATAGTAATATAAATTGCTAACACTGATGTCACAGAAATTATGTCAAATGAGACAACACAAAAGTCTGAAATAGTCTCTGTTCAAATCTCATTGATGTTCTGTGATCAGGAAAGAGGTTGATTCTTTTAATAATGTGATGCTTTTATAAGCCTTTTCAATCCATAATTTAAAAGTCAAAATATTTCAGAAACTTCCTCAAGATTCTTTAGGCATCTTTCAGGTTCTAGAAAAATTACCAACACTGTTAGCATTAGACATCAGTCATTGTGATGTCTAAGCCACACTGGCTTGACAGTACCCTACTGAAAAGGGAGGTGCAGAAAACAAAGATGACCACAGGAAGATCCTCTCCTCTGTTTTACAAACTGGAAGTGGAGTGGCAGGTGCTCTTATATTATGCTCCTTAATATTTATGTACCTGATGTTCATACATACTGTAAGATTCACAGAGCTACATTCTGAATCTAGGAGGATCTCCCCCTAAGCTTTTGAAAACTGATATTTTGAGAATAAGCTGCCACAGATTGTAGATGAATTTCTAAATGATCCTATTAAATAAGAAACACAGAGCCAAATATAGGGGTGAAAGCCTTAAAGATCAGGGAAATAGTGAGAGCCACCAGCTAGCCTTAACTCACCACGCCGCATGTAATGGCGCACAGGTAAAGCCACGGAAAACATGGTGACATGTAGATTAACAGAAATGGGCTGGGTTTAAGTATAAGAGCTAGTCAGTAGTTAGCCTGAGCTAATGGCCGAGCAGTTTTAATTAATAAGCCTCTGTGTGTTTACTTGGGGGATGCTAGTGGGAGAGATTTGTCCCGACCACCGGCAGGTTGGGACACAGGAAATCATCTGGTTACAACAGATTTTCAAACACAGGAGTATGTTTGGCAAAGATTTGGTAACTCTACTCAACTCTACTCTTGCAAGAGAAAGGCATACCACTAGTCATTGGGATAACTGAATTCTCTACCTTTCACAATGCATAAATATGACTGAGTCATTGAACTTCAAATCTCATTCATCTTCAGGAAATACAAAACTCATAGTACTTTAATGGAATCACTTTTCATAGTCTTCCATCTCACATATATGGCCAATGGCATATTTTATTAAAATAATAAATATAATGGGTGAGTCTTTACACATAGGCTTCTATCTGATCATAAAGCTAAGAATAGAGTGTTAATGAGGCATTTGCCATGTTCATTAATTGTTGGGGGGAGCTGAGTTTTGCCAAAGTTTTTTGTTTTGTATGTTGGAAGGACTCTACTGCTCTTAGTAAGCTTATGTTTTTTTAAGGACATAAGGACATTCAATAATTAGATGTTTGTGAAACTGCTTGAAGCAAACATAGATTTTACACACAAAAAATAGTGTATTTTTAAAGAAATATTTCCATTAATAGCTACAATTTCTTTGTAATTTTCATAACTGCAGTCACAGTAATAAATAGGTCACAAAGGAATGTGTTGGCATACCTTTTGACAAATAATCGCATAAAATGGGAGCCGTTGTTCAATTATGACCTTAAATGTCCTACAAGTAAGATGAATACATGGTGCTCTGGAGTCCTGTGGTCACTTACATTTTTGGCACATTTTTCTGAAGTAAAATAAGTGAAATCTTTGTATATATTTATACCAAAGGGATCAGGTATCTTACTTTTTATTTGAGTGGGTCACAGTTTTTGTTCTTTAAATGGGTGGACATCCCAGGGGAAAATGAAAGCTATAACTAAACACAGAAGCATTTCTTCTGAAATTATGTAAGTTCACTTTGCAAAAATGATAAACTTAAAATTTCAAAGAGTTATTTGAGCTAACAGCCATTTGTGAATCCAGGAGCACCAGACCCAACACAATGTAGAAATCCAGTAAGGGTTGTTAGTGGAAACTTCTAAAAGGCATTCCAAGAAGCAAGAGAGAGATGACACTTTATTTTTGAAATGAGAAATCTTTATGTAGAGACGAAATAGTGGTTTCTGACTGGTAAAGTCTGACTGTAGGTTAGTTGGTTTCTGACTAGTAAAACTTAATTGTAGGGGAGTTGATGGTTTCTTAATAGTTGAGCTTTTCTTATGATTTCTAAGACTGTGCTCATTTACTCTTCCTTGGGTTTCAGTTTGCTTGGGTAAAGGAACTCAAAGCATTTGGCCTGGTGGCCACCAATTTTATTATT
Source organism: Peromyscus melanophrys (assembly GCA_902168415.1). NCBI lineage: Eukaryota > Metazoa > Chordata > Mammalia > Rodentia > Cricetidae > Peromyscus > Peromyscus melanophrys. Next base: position 13,815 of record CABHPR010099724.1, read on the forward strand.
ATTATTTATAATGTAGTTCTGTCCAAATCTATCAACTAAATTTTCATATTTTGTAAATTATTTTCAATGAGTATGAACTTCAGAAATCTGGAATTCCCAATTTAGAAGGATTGGCAGGGATGTCCTATCTTTTTCATCATCTTTGAAATAGTGCCAATTTCTTTTCATCTCTCAAGTCTTTCTTGGAACCCTTGGTGGCCAAGGAGGAAGGATATCATAACTCTGTGGTTAGAAATGCTGGCTAGGCTGTTTTCTGGTAAACTTTCTTTGTCTTTGTCCTGTCTTCCAAAGTGTTGAGGATCAAAGGCATTCCATTGCTTTGTTCCTTGGTAGATTTCAGGCTTGGTTGATGTGGATCAAACACTATGTGGTGGTTTGAAAGAAAATGGCCCCCAAAGGGAGTGGCACTATTATGAGGTGTGGCTTTGTTGGAGTAGGTGTAGCCTTGTTGGAGGAAGTGTGTCACTATGAGGGTGGGCTTCGAGTTCTCCTATACTCAAGCTACTCCCAGTGACATGGGCCACTTCCTGCTGCCTCTAAGATGTAGGACTCTCAGCTACTTCTCCAGCACCATGTCTGCCTTCATGAAGCTATGTCCCACCATGATGATAATGGACTGAACCTCTAAGCTGTAAGCAAGCCACCCCAATTAAATGTTTTTCTTATAAGAGTTGCCATTGTCATGGTGTCTCTTCACAGCAATAGAAACCCTAACAAGACACCCTTTGTCATGCTTTTGTTTTTGTTTTTTTTTAATCTGCCCATAACATTAAGTAGACTCCCTTGTGTGCTTAGATTGTGAGGTTGGAATAATCAATCACCTTTATCAGATTAATGTTGAAAGTTTGACGTCATTTTCATATTGGTCCTTCACAAACTGCTTAATAAGCATGTTGTCTATGTCCTTCAAGTTTAGTTAACAAAATATAGTAACTTATAACAGGCACAATTTAATGTGCTGGCTTTATTAATACTCTATTTTTAGTTCCTGAAGCAGGCCACAGAACATAGCTGACACCAGATACACAATTGATCTTAAAAGAAGGACCTTCTATTCCTTATCCAATTGTCTTCACAAAGTGTTACATAAAATCATAAAAGAAAACTAATTGGTATGCTTTTAAAATTTGGGAAATTTTTTAGCTTTCTGGTTTCATTTATATTAATGTAGTTTCTTTTCAATTACATTGAGTCAACAAGATTAAATGGTGAAATTTTTTAAGATGTTAAAAGTACAATGTGTTTATAAGAAGTGTACATATTGGTTCATGCATTTATAATGGACCTTAATGGTTTGTTAGCTTACAAAAAATCTATTGAATAATTAGTTATTGTCATAAAGTTCAAATGCAGGCTATACTCTCCAAACAATACTTATTTTAATTTCTGAAGGACTTGAGCCTGATGATCTGTTTCCAGAACCCACATGTGGAAAGACCAACCCAGTTCCCTGTCTCATTCTCTAACCTACACATAACACACATAAATAATTGTAAATTTTAATTAAAATGCATAAATATAAAATACCAAAACTCCTACTTTTACTCTCCTTTCTTTGAACAGTCAGTAAAGGTAAATCTTTGCTTAATTCCTTGACATGACTTCCTCTTTGAGTCTAAAAATTGATCTTTGATGCAACATCTATGCCTCATCTTGCTACAAATTAGAACAACTTAAGAAAAATAGCTCAGGAACAGAGTCTGACTCAAAATGACTTGTGAAAGTACAAGTCAATCATCCAAGAAGGCAGTAGAGATAAAATGATTTCATTTGTGATCCTGTTCCTGGCAGGGCCGTGTGACTTCTCTATTTGGTTAGTCTGGCGGCTTTTTTTTTCTGTGTCAACCTGCCCCTAGGAGACTTGAATTGCATCAAGAATGTGTGTGACTGCTCTGTGAACACAACTGGTGAAGCATGTTAGCAATTGATTCCAGAGGACAATGGAAAACCCATTTTAAACACACTTCATTTGCCAAGCATTAGTCATGTGCATGGCTTGGACTTTAGGGGTTCTTATTTTATTTCCAACATCTTTTTAGGGAAAAATCAATCTTGACAGGAATTTTCAGTAGTTGAATTTAATCACAAAGTCTTAAGACTCTCCTCATTGGTTTGCAACATTCTAAACACACAGAGAGTACTGCCTATGCAATCAAGTTCAGCATCTGTAGTGAAGCATTTACTTAGAATAGCAATTGACTTACTCAACTGTTCAGTCTCAAGCTGACATAAGCCTGAATGTGTTGGACCTAGAGTGTTGCTGGGGTTTTCTCTCCGGGTCCTGCTAAGCCTCGGTAGTCCCTTAACCCACTTATAAAATAAACATACAGACACTTATATTATTTAAACTGCTTGGCCATTAGCTCAGGCCTATCATTGTCTAGCTCTTACTCATATTTAGCCCATTTCTATTAATCTATACTTTGTCACGTGGCTCTACTGGTACCTTATATCTTCCTTGTCCTGGCGGCGGCTCCAGGCAGTCTCCCCCTCTGCCTTCCTGTTCCCTCAATTCTCCTCTCTGTTAGTCCCGCCTATACTTTCTGTCTGGCTACTGGCCAATCAGTGTTTATTTATACAGAGAGATATCCACAGTGCTGTGGGATGGTCTGTGATGTCAAATGCTCTGATTGGTCAATAAATAAAACACTGATTGGCCAGTGGCCAGGCAGGAAGTATAGGTGGGACTAACAGAGAGGAAAATTAAGAGAACAGGAAGCTGAGTGGGGGAAACATTGTCAGCTGCCACCATGACAAGCAACATGTGAAGATGCTGGTAAGCCACGAGCCACGTGGCAAGGTATAGATTTATAGAAATGGATTAATTTAAGATATAAGAACAGTTAGCAAGAAGCCTGCCATGCACAGCCATACAGTTTGTAAGCAATATAAGTCTCTGTGTTTACTTGGTTGGGTCTGAGTGGCTGTGGGACTGGCGGGTGAGAGCTTTGTCCTGACTGTGGGCAAGGCAGGAAAACTCTAGCTACACCACAGCACTTCCCCTTTTCTTCTTTTTCAAAAAGGAAGGTTTTAACTTTAACATAGTAAAATTACATGTAACAAAACAATTATCAAGCAAGAATTACAGTTATAATGTTAAAGAAGATATTCTATCTATCTTATATTTGTGAGTTTAAGGTTTTACATCTAACTTATCTTTTATCATAACTAAGGAAAATTGTAACTATCTAGCTTCAACTACATCAAAGACCTCAGAAGGACATAATATTACCTGAGAAATGGGAGAAGGATGCAAGCAACTTTTGGGACTCTTGCAGGGTAGACAGAGAGAGCTGACAGCCTGGACAGTCACCTCATGTTCCTTTGTAAAGTTGGGGCATCTGTCTTCAGCCCACAGGGCTAGAGTCTCTCAGTCATTTTTCTCTGTGTCCTCTAGAATGTCTGGCAGTTTTCTCTGTGAAGCAGGAACCTGAATGACCATTTTGTCAAGCAAAGTTCAGTGGTCATTTTTCTATGGGTCCTGTTTGTCCAGTCGATCAAGCAGTCCAGGCAAGAACAGTTTCCTGTCCAAATGGATATTTTTGCCAAGGTGAAGATAAACTCCATATGGAGTGTCTTCGATGCCCATCCTCCTCTCTGAAGTAAATCTGGTGCTGTCAGAAGCAGACATGTCTCTCTGTCCAGAAAGTCTAAATTTTTAAAAATATTTTAAATGCCATATTCTATAGGTCTTTGAAGTATTTGAAGATTACTTATCTATCTGAAATATATCTATGTATACCTAGAAGACTTAACTAACCTGGCTATAAGTATGATTATCATAGATGACTAATTATTAATCTATTTAATTATCCATTCTAATGTAAATGAGTTACATAAACATAATACCTCAAACGAGAATAGAAATATATATACAGTATAACAAAGTTAAGTTTAAACTTGTATCAATAAACTAAAATCTATACCAATGTAAAACATTTTAAACAAGTTGTTGTTCTTTAATAGTAGGTTCATTAATCTACCCTTTTATCCTATCATATCTATATCCTATATATCTATATCATATCTCATTCTCTTCTTTAGAAAGAGATTTCATTTATAATCAACCTGTTTTAAATAAAAATATTGGTTTTTCTCTGTCCCACACCAGAGGGCTCTTCTGATATGGGACAAAAGAATCTTTTAAGCTTTTATTTTAGGAATATGTTTGGATTTAGAGAAGGAATGAACCAATTCCATCTCTAAAGCCAGCATGGTATATTTGGGAATTTGGGTGTAGCTTGTCTTACTATTTCCTGCTGGAGGGGGGCGCTGTATCTTATGGGGACACAAAGAAAATTTTAGGATTATGGAGTTGTCCGTGAGGGTGTATCGTCTGATCCAGTTGCCTTGAAACAGTTCTGGATGTTGTATCATCTGGGCCATGGTGTCATTGGAGACCTTTCAGGTGGTCTTGGCTGGTCAAACCTGATGTGTCTTAATCTGCAACAAATCCATAGCCTCTGGCTTTCTGTGGAAACAAAAGCAGAACCTCCTTTCCAAAGCAACATATCCTTATATCCAAATTTTGAAGTCAAGGTACCTTTAAAGTATATATTTTGGCATAACTCAACAGCTTTTACAATCAAATGTTTTTTTTCAGTTACAAATATCAAAGAGAACATAATCCAGATTCTCTGTGTGATAGCCATCTTTACGTGGCTTATTTTTTATATTACCTTTACTGTCTCTTTAAAGACTTTATTTTTAAAAACTATTTGTTTATATAACTGTATATATTCCTTTTTCTCTCTCTTTCAAGCCTATGTACATTTTTACATACATTGTAAACTATTCCATCTGAATCAGTCTTATTGTGTACCTATTGCTTTAAACTGCAGCATTCTAAGACTGAAACGGCACTGTGGCTGCTGGCTCCGCCCACCTCAGCTTCCCAACATGGTAGTGGTACGTTTTCTGCCAGCTCTAGGAGCCATCAACTCTCAGAAATAGTGGGTCTATGCTTCTATCAAAGCAGCGTGTAGCCCAGAAACCTCTTTTTGTTTTGTACTAGCAAAGGCTAAATCCACCACACAGCTTAATGTGCCACTTGCAGAGGTCTCATTCCCGCCATACTGCAGGTCAAGCACACATGCCAGGAACCTGCCATAGTAGATAGTATCTCAAAAATGCAGGCTGCTGCTTACTTGAAAGAGACAACTAGGAACTGTTTTTAGCTCCATTTTAGAATCTTTTTACTCAGGTTTTAGATGGAAACTCTTGCCAGCACGTTGGGCGCCATTTGTTGCTGGAGTCTTTCAAATTTTTTCTCTCCTGAAATGTTTATTCATATTCATAGTTTAAGTGATCCCCCTTGATGACCCACAGAGTATATATTACAAAGTTAATCAATGCCAGTCTAATATATCTGATTTAGTACACTTTGCTTAATGATATAGCACAACCCTGAACAACCTTTTCAAACAGATGAAGTTCAGAACCTCTTATTCATAAGCCTGATATAAACCTCTTCTCCCTCTTTTCACTTTATTCCCTGTCCTTCTTGCCTGTCCTCATTACCTCCTCTCTCACAGTAACAGTATCAAAAAAAATAGAGCATTTACTTAGCACTTGCCGTGCTCCTGGCATAGCATCAAGCTCATTAGATTTATCAACTCAGTGTGGAGGGGACAGTTCTTCCACTAAAAGGATGAGAACTCAGGCATACTTCCTGCCCAGCATTATTGGTTCAAAATGGATTAATAGACATATCAGCAGATTTCAGAACATGGCCCAAATCTGAGCTGTTGTTATTAATTAATGTTTCTTACTTCATTATCCAACAAAGAGAACTCTGACAACTCCACTTAACCTGGACCCTTAAAACCCCAAGCAATAATTAGAATGGAGACAGAGGCTTTATCCAATGAATAACAAATGCTCTGTAGTTCCTGTTTACTCAGTGAAGGATGCATTCCTGTTCACTTTAAATCAGGTCAGGCATAATTAGGATTAAAGACTAACTGGACTTGAAAAATGATGGGACACAAGTGTCACCTCTCTGTCTAATATATCTGAATTAAAAAGATTAACCTGAATGACTAAACTGTACTGACCTTGAGTATTTAATTTCTATTCTCTAGTTGAAATACTGAAGACTTAGTAACAGATTCTCCACAAGGGAAGAGGCACAGAATCTTCATCAGGGTTTTTATTATTCTCCCTATTACAGCAAGCTAGGCTAAATTCAGAAATTATGCTTCAGAATGATGCTGTGATCCTGTAAGACCAATACAAATTCCTGAACTATTTGATCCCATACACTTCATTCATTGCCTCCCACATGTATCACTATATCAAAAGATAGTCACTAAAGTTACCTGTTCTTTTTTCCAAGCTGGAATGTTTGTGGACATGTTTCATACAGAAACACAATGGACTCCTATGCTCAAACAATGAGGTTGCACCTTTGTCCTCAGCCTTCCCACTCTCATCACCTTCTAGTAAACTTTACTCTCTCCCCTGTAGCTAGAGCTTTCCTGCCTGGCCCACGGTCAGGATAAATCTCTTTCACCTGCCAGTCCCACAGCCGCTCAGACCCAACCAAGTAAACACAGAGACTTATATTGCGTACAAACTGTATGGTCGTGGCAGGCTTCTTGCTAACTGTCCTTATATCTTAAATTAATCCATTTCTATAATTCTGTTCCTTGCCACATGGCTTGTGGCTTACCGGCATCTTTATAGGCTGCTTGTCCTGGCGGTGGCTGGCAGCATCTGGCAGCGTCTCCTTCCACCTTCCTGCTCTTTTCTCTTCTCTGTTAGTCTCGCCTATACTTCCTGCCTAGCCACTGGCCAATCAGTGTTTTATTAGCAACACATTTGCCATACAGAACATCCCACAGCACTTCCCCCTTTTTTATTTTCAAAAGGAAGGTTTTAACCTTAAAGTAAATTACATATAATTTGGGAATTTGGGCGTAGCTTCTCTTACTACTTCCTGCTGGAGGGGGGCGCTGTATCTTATGGGGACACAAAGAAAATTTTAGAATCTTGGAGTAGTCCATGAGGGTGTATCGTCTGAGCCAGTTGCCTTGAAACGGTTCTGAATGTTGGATCATCTGAGCCATGGTGTCATCGGAGACCTTTCAGGTGGTCTTGGCTGGTCAAACCTGATGTATCTTAATCTGGAACAAATCCATAGCCTCTGGCTTTCTGTGGAAACAAAATCAGAGCCTCCTTTCCAAAGCAACATATCCTTACATCCAAATTTTGAAGTCAAGGTATCTTTAAAATATACATATTGGTTTAACTCAGCTTCCTTTACAATCAAATATCTCTCTGAAGTTAAGAATCCCAAAGACAACACAATGCAGATTCTCTGTGTGATATCCATCTTTACGTGGCTTATATTTTATACTACCTTTACTGTCTCTTTAAAGACTTCATTTTTCAAAACTATTTCTTTATATAACTGTATATATTCCTTTTTCTCTCTCTTTGAAGCCTACGTACATTTTTACACACATTTTAAAGCATTTAAAGTCTTGTTCCATCTGAATCTGTCTTATTGTGAATCAATTGTTTTAAACTGCAGCATTTGTAAGACTGAAACAGTGCTGTGGCTGCTGGCTCCGCCCACCTCAGCTTCCCAACATGGCGGTGACACATTTACCGTCAGCTCTGGGAGCCTTCATGGGTCTATGCTTCTATCAAAGCAGCGTGTAGCCCAGAAACCTCTTTTTTTTTTGTTTTGTACTAGCAAAAGCTAAATCCACCACGCAGCTTAATGTGCCACTTGCAGATGCCTCATTCCCGCCATACTGCTGGTCAAACTCGCACACCAGGAACCCACCATACAGTAGCTCAAGCCCTCAGGCTGCGGCTAACTTGAGAAAGACAACTAGGAAGCTGTTTTAGCTCCGTTTTAGAATTTTCTTTTTACGCTTTCTCAGGTTTTAAGTGGAAATTCCTGCCCCACGTTCTGGCGCCATTTGTAGCTAGAGTTTTCCTGCCTGGCCCACGGTCAGGATAAATCTCTTTCACCTGCCAGTCCCACAGTCGCTCAGACCCAACCAAGGAAGCACAGAGACTTATATTGCTTACAAACTGTATGGCCGTGGCAGGCTTCTTGCTAACTGTCCTTATATCTTAAATTAATCCATTTCTATAATTCTGTTCCTTGCCACATGGCTTGTGGCTTACCGGCATCTTTATAGGCTGCTTGTCCTAGCGGTGGCTGGCAGCATCTGGCAGCGTCTCCTTCCACCTTCCTGCTCTTTTCTCTGTTAGTCTCGCCTATACTTCCTGCCTAGCCACTGGCCAATCAGTGTTTTATTAGCAACACATTTGCCATACAGAACATCCCACAGCACTCCCCCCTTCCTCAGCCAGAGAAGTCTTGTTTCTTTGAGATACTCAGTTTATGTTGCTCATCTAAGTCTCTTCCTCTACAGAGTCTCATCTTCTATGTGGTTCTAGAGTTGACCTCAAACTCTAGAATAGTCTCTCTCCTTTCTTCTTCCTTTATACATGTTCTTCCCACGTTTTCCTCCTCCCTTTCCTTTCAATGCCTCCCTGACCTCTCCAGTCTTTGTTTTCCTAAGATCTCAGAATCAGTAACCACCCATGACCCTTGACCTCCTGCTATATCATTATAAATACTTTAGCACCTTCCTAATGATGGATGCCTCTGTGTGTTTTAAACTGTGGTTTGATTTCTCTGGCTTCAATCAGATTGGTATTTCAGAACATCAATATACCAAGCCTAGTGAAAGCTTTTCACTTTCCTTAGGCCCCATTAAATAAATGCCAAGAAATACTGATTGAGGTCTTTGTCAATGTTCTGAGAAGTCAAGGAAAGCCCAGCTCAGTCAAAAGGTTAGAAAAAAAGATCTTTGCTAGCATCTAAGCAAGCTGCTATGGACCTGTCTTTCATCAAGAAAGTAAAGTAGTTTTGGTTATTTTCATTATCCTCTTTGTTTAGAATTTAAGATGCACCTAAGTGTAATTTTGTTTTGCTTATTCAATATTCAAAGGAACATATTTTTCTACAAGCGTTTTATTTAAGCATATGCATGAAAAGGTTAAAGAAGCATGATTTTATAGTGGCAAAGCTTTCAATGAGTACTCTATAGATTTTGTCTGCTCTGTGAATGTCAAGATCAGTCTTCCTTTCTGGAAAGGGTAACCACACATCAACAAGTTCTTTCTTCAGAACAATAGAAAATAGTCACCCCTTTAACTCCATTTGCTTCTCTTAAATCAGAAAAGTTGCTGAGTGGGATGATGAAAAGATCTTCCTGAGGATAGATCTTTAACACAATGGCATCTGAGCACTAAGACATGTTTCCATTCCATAAGGCAAGGCCGATTCTATAAGGGAAAAATGGAAATAACCTTTTTTTCCAGTGAAAGGCTATGATAGTTTTAATTGTCAACTTCATGCAATTGAGAACCACATGGGAATAGAATTTAATGAGGGACTATCTAGATCAGGTTGACCTCTGGACATGTCTGTTGGTGATAATTTTTGTTTGTTTGTTTTTGTTTTTCGAGACAGGGTTTCTCTGTGTAGCTTTGCGCCTTTTCCTAGAACTCACTTGGTAGCCCAGCTGGCCTCGAACTCACAGAGATCCGCCTGCCTCTGCCTCCCGAGTGCTGGGATTAAAGGCGTGCGCCACCAACGCCCGGCTGTTGGTGATAATCTTATTTACAGTAGTTAATGTGGTAAGACCCAGACTAAGTGGGTGATACCACTAACTTTTGGTTAAAAGCACTTGTTGCTCTTTCAGAGAATCTGAGTTCAGTTCCTATCTTCTAAATCAGGCAACACTTAACTGCCTGTAACTCCAGTTCCTGGGAATCTGATACCCTCTTTTCTACCCTCTGGGTACTCACACAACACACATGTCACATACACACACACACACAGAGAGAGAGAGAGAGAGAGAGAGAGAGAGAGAGAGAGAGAGAGAGAGAGAATAATTAAATATATAAAACTTATTTTAAAGGTGGAGAAAGTAAGCTGAGCTCTGGTATGCATGCATACATCTACTGTAGATGTGATCTAAGCAGCTCTTTTAGGTTCTGCCACCTTGATTTCCATGCTATGATGAACTGTAACTTGGAAGTTGTAAGCTAACATAAACCTTTTCTCTCTTAAGTAATTTTGTTAGGTATTTTATAGCAACAACAGAAATGAAACTAGGACAAGGTTCATGGCTATGTTCCCTATTAAAAAATTAGAACAAGAAAAGTGTGGATACATTTATTTAAAATAAGCTTTATATGATTCAGGAACTTATTGTGCTGGTTAGTTTTTTATGTCAACTTGACACATGTTAGCATCATTTGAAAAGAGGGACTCTCAATTGAGAAAATGTCTCCATGTAACTAGCCTATAGAGAAGGATGTAGTGTATTTTCCTGATTAGTAATTGATGTAGACGTATCCAGCTCACCGAAGACAATAGCACTCCAAGGCAGGTGTTACTGGATAGTATAAGGAAGCATAATGAGAAAGCCAGTAAACAGTGTTTCTTAATGGCCTCTGCTTCATATTCTGCCTCCAGGTTCCTGCCTTGCATCCCTGTCATGACATTTCTCAGTGATGAAGTGTGGCCTGAGAGTTGTAAGGTGAAGTAAACCCCTACCTTCTGATGTTGCTTTTGTCGTGATTTTTTATAACAGCAAGAGAAACCCTAGCTAGAACATCTTCAGAAATGAAGCACAAGAAATGAAATCTTTTTATCAGTATACAGCAATTTTTATATGAACAAAGAGTCACAAAATAGCAATTACACAAAGGAGGATTGACCTAATATCAACAGTCAAGGGTTTATCAAGGCTGTCTGCTCAGATTCCTTTCATCATATCTGCATCTTTGAGTATAAGGATATGCCTTTGCTCTGGGTGTTGCAAGGGCACTTCTGGAATGAAAGTTTCATTGTATGAAGGATAGGAAAAACTGAATGAGGAAGGCTGAAGTGACAGATGGATGTTAAACCTCTCAGTGTGCCTTTGAGTGTGTTCTCAAAAGAGATTAGTGTTTGACTTGGTAAACTGAGTAACACAAAAGTCACTCTCAGAACAGAAGGCATGGAGGCCTGAATGAAAGTGACTCTGATCTGCCCCAGAAATGGTGCTTTCCTATTCCTGTCCTTTTGTTTTCAAATTTCAACTGCAATGTATAACCATTGGTTTACATGGTCCTCAGGCTCCCAGGCATGGACCAGAACTACACTACTAGATTTCCTCAGGTTTCATTTTGCATTAGACATTTTTGGGACTTCTCAATCTCCATAAACATATGACCCAATTCCATATAATGAATTAACTGTCATCTATACATCCATTATCTTCCTGTGTCTCATTTATCTATTTCCTTTTGGTGCTGTTTCTCTGGGAGACCTTGATTAATATATTGACTATACTTCTAATATCAATTTATGTACCTAACACCAATTTAGTCTCTTTTCCAGATCTATTCATAGGCACTCAGCTCCCAAATGCTGCAGCCATGTAGTATTTGTAATATTTAACTTATTATCAAACATATGGGATTATAAATGTGCTTCCTTTCCATTCCCACTGCCTTAGTTTCCCTTTCTATGAATTGCTGCTGTTATCACTTCACTTCTTACATTTAATTTCTAAGATTTACAAATTTGTCTTTGTCTTGTTTCTTTTTCACCTCTGGGTTTAGTTCTTATTCATTTCTATGACTATTGTCACATTTCAGTACTAAACATTGGATTTTTCATGTTTTTGCACACTCAGCTCTTCCCTCCAGATCCTTCTCAAATCTTATTTGCTACATGAATCCTACTCTATCCTTCACAAACCATTGTGAAAACTGCAGACAAAGTAAATATGAACACCTACACAATATATCATCAGGGTAGCTTTTACTTTTCATATTTATACTAGAATTCTGTTCTTGACCACTTAAGTATTCTTTGAAAGACCTGAGAGTCTCTCCAGAGCTCTCCATTTTCTCTTGTCCTTTCCAAGACCCTTACATAAATTGCCTTTCATGATTAACTCATAGCAATATAGCCCTTTTCACTTCAACGCTCTCCTATCTTTTAACCAGAATGTAGAGTGAACTTCTGTAATTCTATATTTTGTCCATACTTCTCAGTACCAGTTTTCTGTTTTAATTGATTTGGACTACTAATAACAAATTTGTTTTTCATGTTTTAGAGGCAGAAAAGTCCAAAAGAAAGTACTGGAAATTTTGGTTCAGGTGAGGACTCCTTTCCCATAAATAGCCATCTTCCAGCTGTACCTTTACATGGAAAAGGCATGAGCTGATTGTTTGGGTCTTTATCAGGGACTAGTTTAGTTCTATTCTGAATTTTCTGTGCTCAAGGTCTAAGCAACTTCCCAAATCCATCTTTCCTAAAGCACACCACCATGAACATTTTGATTTCAGCCTGTGAATCTTTAATGTACCTCAAAATTCAGTCAATTGTGTAATATAACCAACTAGGAAATATGTAGTAAAGTTTTGCTTAAATATATTCTTAAAGAAGCTTCTGGTAACTTTTTTCCTTTGACAAATGATGTTACTTGTGACAACTTTGAATTATATAGACTATATTTAGTCTAAAGCTGTAATATCAGGGAGTTGAAAAAGATTTGCTTTCTGTTTTGTGAAAGTCATAAGCAAGGTGTACATTAAAGCAATACCTATAAATCCAAATAAGAATGAAATGAGTACTAAGTAGAATTGGAAATTACATAGAGTGGGAGAACAGGTGGAAGAGAAGCAAAGGTGCCTGAGTATTAGAAAAGGCTCCATGGACAAAATGAGTCAACAACAACAGTGCATAGATAAAAGCTCAAAATGAGAACAATTTCCAACAGTTGTGCTTCTGGAATAGTTTGCAAAATAAAAACGTTCATATTCATAGAGTATAACTCAGGAATTAGAATAGATAGCTAAAAAGCAGTAGATGACTATTAATTTAGTAAATATAAAATTATAGGTGTGTAGCTAATTTTGAACAAGAAGAAGGATTAAATCACATGATAATGCTTATTTATAGGCCATTTCAGTGGTAAGTAACTGATACACATAAATGATGGCTTATATGGAAGAATATATGGATAAATGCTTATAAAGAAGAAATGAAAAGGTACTTGGAAAAGTAGACATGTAGGAACTAGCTTGTGGCAAGTCTTTCTTACGTTGAATTTGCTGAGAATGGAGAACAAATTACTTCAAGCATCTATACGTGCAGTGTCTTAAGCATTAACAGTCACTATGTGTTTGCTGAAGGAATAAATAAAACACTGAAATAATAAATTATGGAAAGCATGATCTTCATAGGTTTATTCAACAAATATTTATTAAGAACTTTTCCTCAATTAATAGTGTGCTATAAAAGCAAGTAGAAGTTTATCTCTGCCTTCTCATACACAGGGCTTTTGGAACACACTAGGATTTCTAGTTAAAAGATAGGAGAGCTTTGACATGAAAAGAGCTGTGGTGATATTGTGTTCCCCAATATATTGTGCACCCTAATAAACTTATCTAGGGTTAGAGGACAGAACAGCCACTAGATATAGAGGCCAGAAAATGGTGGCACACACGCCTTTAATCCTAGCATTTGAAGGCAGAGATTGCCTGGATCTCTGAGTTCAAAGCCACACTGGAAACAACTAGGCATGGTGACACATGCCTTTAACCCCAGGAAGTGATGGCAGGAAGCAGAAAGGTATATAAGGTGTGAGGACCAGGAACTAGAGCCTGGTTAAGCTTTTAGGCTTTGGAGCAGCAGTTCAGCTGAGATCCATTTGGATGAGGACTCAGAGGCTTCCAGTCTGAGGAAACAGGATCAGCTGAGGAACTGGCGAGGTAAGGTGACTGTGGCTTGTTCTGTTTCTCTGATCTTCCAGCATTCACCCCAATACCTGGCTTCAGGTTTGATCTTATTAATAAGACCTTTTAAGATTCGTGCTACAAAGGGCTATATTGCTATAAGTTAATCATGAAAGGCAATTTACGTAAGGGTCTTGGAAAGAACAAGAGAAAGTGGAGAGCTCTGGAGAGACTCTCAGGTTTTTCAAAGAATACTTAAGTGATCAAGAACAGAATTCTAGTATAAATATGAAAAGTAAAAGCTACCCTGATGATATCTAAGATGGAAATGAAAATTGTGTTGGATTATGGAGGAAAGACACCTTATTAATGTAGATAGTCAACTTGGCAGAATCTAGATCAAGCAGAAGAAAAAACTCTGGGCATGTCTGTGAAGGAGTGACATGGGAAAATATAGTGATATTTTCTTTTGTACTTAAATGTTATTTGTATGTTAATAAATAAAATTGCCTGGGGGTCAGAGCTATTAGCAAGCCATAGGAAAGCAGGGCGGTGGTGGCGTACGCTTGTAGTCCCAGCACTTGGTAGGCAGAGTTAGGTAAGTCTCTGTGTGTTCAGGGATACAGCCAGCATTGGATACACACGCCTTTAATCTCAATACCAACCATGGAACACCTGGAGATCTATATTGACAGGCCGTAATGAGGTGGTCATGTGGTTGGGTTTACAACCAATGAGAAGGCAGAACAGAAACTCTATATAAGGACTTTAACACAGGAAGTAGCTCTGGTTTGGAGAGGTAGGACCACCGCAGGAGGAAGGGTAAGGTTTTAGCTCTTAGCTCTGACCTCTTGGCTTTCTTCCTTGCATTGGTTCTGCATTTTTTATTTAATAAAACGGTTGGTTACATCTATAGTCTTTAGGTTGGATAATTGAGGCAAGAGACCAACTTTAATTGTGGCAGCACCATCCAATGGGTTGATGTTTTGGACTTAATAAAAATGAGAAAGTGATCGGAGTGTCAGTATTCATCTGCTTCTGATTCCTGTGTGTGGATGCAGATTCCTCATGCTCCTGCCATCATGCTTTCTCTACTATGATGAACTTTACTCTCGAACTGTGAATCACAATAAACTCTTCCTTCTTTAAATTGCCTTTTCATGTATTTTGTCATAGTAATGAGTAAAATAACTAATATAACTTCTTGGTATAAATAGTAGCAAAGAACTTGATTCAATTATGTTCATTTTCTAGTGTTTGGGAGAAGCAGGTAGTTGGAGAACCACCTGAGAAATTTTCTAAGCAATGTTGTATATGTCTTGATTTCTCCAGAGTGATTATAGTAAATGAAAGAAAATGAAAATGACTTAACAATACTATTATTTAAAACCCAAACAGACTTGCTATTTTTGAAAAATTATCACCCTATTATAATTAAGAAGCAGGAGAAAAATCTGCATGGAAGACCATAGGCATTGTTAAGCCACCATACAATAAGAATTTAACACAGATCAGTTTGGAAGAAACATAGCCATAGGAGATTATTGTGTCACCTGAGTTAAGTCTTCATCAATGACATCAGTGCCTGCCATGTTTGGGTATGGGTTGAGTTTGCACACCAGTGTCTTATATAGAGAGAATGTGGTCCCTATAGTGGCAATACTAAGAATTTGTGTGGACTTTAAGAGGTGGTTCTCAGTTGGAGGGCTTTGGTCATTGGAGATTAAGATAGTTCCTTAAGGACCCAGAATTAGTATATGAAAATGAGTCCTCAGAGAGCCTGCCCTCAAACTTACTCTCTGACATTTAAATCTAGTGAAGTATCTTGTCTGAATGCCCTCCTAACATCATGATAATCTGTCATGATTTCTTCTCCAGGGCCAAGCTAATGCTGATTCATGACTGGATCCCCTAAGATATGGGACCCAGAATTTGTTCTTGTGAATGAGTCTTCAGAGAGCCTGTATTCAAACTTGCTGTCTGACCTCTCCATCTAGTGAAGGGATCTTGTCTGAATGCCCTCCTAACTTCATGATAATCTTCCATAATCCCTTCTCAGGGCCAAGCTAGTGTTTCATGACTAGAACTCCTAAGACATGAACTAAATAATCTGTTCCTTACCCCTTTTAAAGAGAAGAAACAGTAAAAGCCATCAGCTAGCAATTTGAAAGAGTACCCTCCAGACCTTCATTCAAACTATTAGCATCCAATATCAAACCAGTCTTAACTGTGAGAAACAAACCTATATTATTTATGAACCACTTTTTCAGTCAGCTTCCACCACTGTTAGGAATTCCCAAGATAATCAACTCATTAAAAGAGAAGATTTATTTTGGCTCTTAGTTTTGGAACCAAACAATTCCATGGTTGATTGGCCCTGTTACTTGTGGGCCTGTAGTGAGGCATCATATTTTTATAGAAGTATATGACAGTGAAAAGGTGACCAGGAATTACAAGGAAGGATGCAAGAGGGGCAGGATCTCTGTAACTCTAACATTTTAACTTCTAGCACTACTCAAAATTCTAATTCAAAGACTCCAGGAGTCAAAGTATTGGCTGAAGCTATAAATCAGTGATAGAGTGCTTACCTAGCACATGCCAGGCCCTGAACTTAACACCCTCTGCCAAAAATATGCATAAGTCACTCTCTAGAATACATACATACATACACACACACACACACACACACACACACACACACACACACACACGCACACACACACACAAAGTCAAATCAAATTCAGCTGTGGGCCTTATAATAATTAGAGTTCCATTTTCTATAATAAAATTCTGAGTTACATGTGGATGTTCCCGTTTAACAGGGGTGATCAGGAAAGTCAAAAAGTGTGATTGGTCCAAATCAAGACCGAGCCAAGTAAGAAAAACTCCAAATGTCAAAGCTTCATGATCAGCATCTGGGCACACTGTGAGGACATGAATTCCCAGGAGCTCAACTGACCAAGGGCTACAACCACATTGAGAACCATGATTGCTGCACATAGGACACAAACCATGGAGAAATGGAATTCCTAGGTTGTTCTAAGTGGTCATTACACTACAACACTGCTTACTCAAAGACTTTACCCTGGGAAGCACTTGAAACAAATTCCTGAGATATTCTAATGGCACTTTTTCTATTTTGCTCATGGAAAGAATCTGGCTTAAAAAAATCAATGCTAATCACACCCTTGGGTAAAACTATATTGGAGCTCATTTTCTTGCCAACCTGAGAATTTAAAATAAAAATAGATTGGCAGAAAAAGTAACAGATTTCATCTTGGTGTCTTCACATAAGCATGTCATTAGATGGTTTTCATTCATTCATGTCTCCCTGGCCTGCCTCCACTGCCATTCCGCGGTGGCTCCCTCCTCTCTTCAATTCGTCCCTTTCTGCTTTCTTACTATTGTATCTCATTGGCCTCTCTATTTCTCACTTCCCTTAAGATCTCTTTATCCCTTTTCTAGTTTTATGACCCTCTTTCTCCCTCCCCCCACTGGATCTGGGTTCTGCATTTAATAGAAAACATGAGGTAGTTGCCTTGAGTATGGTTCATTTGGTGTAAGGCTTTCCAGTTCTACTCATTTTGTTGCAAATGTCATGGTTTCATTTTTCTTTATGGCTGCATAAATTCCAGTACGTACACTTACCACATTTTCTGTGTTTATTCATGTGTTGGTGAACATCTAGACTGGTTGGATTTTCTGGCTATTGCGAATAGTGCAGCAATAAGCATGGATGTGCAAGTGTCTGTGTAGGCTTATCTGACATCCTTCCAGTATATCCCAACAGTGGCACAGCTGGATCACATGGTAGTTTTGCATGTAGAATTTTTTTTGAGCAATCTCTAACTTGTAAATTTTGAAGTCTTCTTGTTTTATTCTTTTGAATGCTAATTTTCACTATAATTATTATTAAAAACAACTGATAATTCCTTTGCCAAAGCCTGAATACCTTGATACCCAGAAAATTTTCTGCCAGATAAACTAATCCGTTATCTCAAAGCTGGTCCTCAGAGTACACTCACCCACGGTTATAGGAAGAGAGAATAAAAAGCAGAACAGAAAGATAAGAGAATACCAAGTTTATAAGGAAATGTGTAAAGAATTTAAAGATACAGACAAGCAGTTTCAAATAACACCATGTCCTACTAGGTAAAGACCAACATCATTGAATGATCCAATCACTTTTTAATAGTATTAATAGTTCAGAATTAGCTTTCAACACAGAAGCCTTTTGTGAAAAACATGGAGTGCTATACAGGAAGCTGGAAAGCAGAAGCCATTTTACTGTCATTGGGCAGTATAAATTAAAGGTAGTATTGTATTCATGCAGGTGAGTCCAAGTGGTCTTGCCATTGATTTGGACAAAGCTTCTTGGGATGCGAAACAAGTTGGTACAAAATTTGTTAAAAAGTGTACAGGAGATGGAATGTTTTAAAAAGTATAACATCTAACTAATCAAATCACAGATATAGTGAGAATTCCTAAAGATAACCACTTTAACAGATACATCATATGGTAGCAAAGAACCTCGGAGGCAAATAGTTTAAAATAAAAATCAGCTAACTATGTGTACCCTTTGCTATCATCTAGTCATTAGCTTCTTTATTTCAAGATAAATCTAAATTTGCATTCCTTTTATATACTGTGTGTATGTGAGTGGGCACACATGTGTGCCTGCATGTGGATGTGTGTTTGTGTACAAAGCTGTATGGGGTGTACATGAAGGCCAGAGGTCAACCACTGGTGTTGTTCCTCAGCACCAATTCATCATCCTTTTTGTTTCTTTTGTTCTTACCAGGGTGTCTCAATGGCCTTCAGTTCAGCTATCAGTTAGGGTAACTGTCTAATAATCCTTAGGTGTAGGATCTGCATGTCTCTGCCTCTCTCCGATGTTAGGATTCCAAGCATATATCACCATGCCTGGATAGTTTTTTTATTTTTTACATGAATTTGGGGCTTAAACTCAGGTCCTTATGCTTGCAAGGTATAGTTTCAAACCTGAACCATCAGGTTTTGGGTCTAAAACCCACCCACAATGCATAATGTACTTTTGTTAGCTGACATCTCAGGCTGGCTTGCATGGACCATGTCCATGTAAATACTCCTTGAGAGGATTATTGGGTTGTATGGTGAGGGACTTCACGGTTATGCTTGGTTTTGAATATACTTGTTCTACTGCATGGAACAACCAGCACTTTGGTTGAATTGAAGTTTGTTTGCTTTATTTTTATAATAGATAGTTTTACTTTTCTGTTTTGAATGCAAGAGTTATTTCTGGATGATTTTTGTCATCTCCCTGCTTCACTAAGAAAATAAGTTTCTTTCCATCTTTCAGAATTATTTTATTTGTTGTGACCCTGCTGATTATCCTTTAAAAAATTAATCAGATAGCTACATGGCTTGTTTTTGTCTACCACTGACAGGTTTTCTGTGTCTGGTGAATTGCATCTCAGTGAAAATGTTCTTGGTGACAGGAGTATGCATTCCTGGGTATGCACATGGAATTCAGTGAGGCTGGATCAGAACTGATTCTGACCTGTTGTGGAAACAAACAATTTATACAAGAAAACAGAAATGTGAAGTCTCAGAGACTTATGTTTAACCCTTGGCTCAGTCATCTGTGGAAACTCTACCATTTAATTAACCTTTCGAACTTCAGTTTTGTCACTTATAAAGTGACAGTGTTTTGCATTTCTCTAAGTTTTGTATTAAAAAATTTCAAGTATAAGACACAAAAATTTTAATAACATCATTTCACAAAAAGTGATAAATTATGTGAAATACAAGAATGTCTTAATTATGAAAATGTCTAAAGAGTTGATTTATTGTCATAAAATTTGACATTATTTGCAAGGTGTCTTAATAGGACACATTGTTCATAGTAGGCATACATGTAGAAATGTAGTATATCAAAGATATTTACTTGACAGTAGATCTTGTCATTCTTCATTTGTGACCTCAGCTGTTGTTTAAAACCTAATAGCATGATCTATATCCACAAACTCTTTCATATCCAGTGCTATTCTGACATATCTTCATATCCTGCAGGTACCCATTTTTCTAGATACCTTTATTCCAAGACCTTGCTCTTCTTGAGGGGTGTGTTGCATCTCATTTCCTGTGGCCTTCCTCTTGTCTGATTCTTCTTCTCATTCTGCCATCTGTAAATGGATGTATGGTATACCTTTTTGAATGTTTAGAGTAATTTAGTTGTATTACTCTGAAATAGTGAAAGTAAGCTTAATATGAACTAGTCAAGTTTGTTCATGAAATATCTGTGCCTTCATGGACCCCCAGAATTTTTCCTTCATTGCTCCTCCTCTAACTAGAATTCCTACTGTGTCACTGGTTCCTTCTTTTATCATGATAATATTCATTCCTACATTATCTATTAGGAAAAAAATCCCTGGTACATTCCAATGCAGAGTACATTTTACCTTTTTAAACCATGTGATTAGAGTTCCAATTTATTTAGTCAAACTGTTTAAAAATGTATCTTTTGAGATATAGATGCTTCTCTTCATAGACATAAGTTGGATGTGAATTATTCACAAAATTCTCCAAACATACAGTTCAAATAGATTATATTTAATGATGACTAAACTGTTGAACTTACCTCTGGAA
Source organism: Peromyscus melanophrys (assembly GCA_902168415.1). NCBI lineage: Eukaryota > Metazoa > Chordata > Mammalia > Rodentia > Cricetidae > Peromyscus > Peromyscus melanophrys. The sequence continues at coordinate 34,212 of CABHPR010099724.1, forward strand.
TTATTATGTAAAATGATGCACAGGAAAAAATAAAGACACATTGAACACAATGTTCTTTAATTTATGCTATCTGCTTAATTTGTCATTCATTCTCTGAGACAGCATATTTCTGTAAAATCTTTAATGGTCTCTTGGGATAGATAAATACAATATTACCCTGATGCCTCTGCAGAGGAAGGGAAAGCAGAATAACTGATGAGTCCCTAGGGCTAATATTCCACACTACAAGAAATAGGATGCACCAAGGATGATGAAGGGAGCATTTCTATATCAGAGCTATGCTGTTATCTTGTATACTTTGGAAGAGGAAAAGGACTCCTTATATATGGACCTTCAGATGATATCATTGTCTGTTGCTATGACCCAAGTTTAGTAATCAATGTGCTTTTCCAGAATTCTACACTAATAACACAATGCAGTCATGTATTTATTCTATAAATATTTAACCAGGGCCAGCAATACACCAGTTTCTGAGGATGCACTGGGAAGCAAGGCAAGTGGAGCTCCTGACTTCAAATCTGCTCTGTCTCAGAAATCAACGAAAATAAGGATGGTCTGCCAGCTCACAGCAGAGAACAGTGATATTTGGAATTAAGAACAGGGACGTTAATTCTCCAATACTATGTATTCTTCACACCCAACTCATGTCTTCCTTAACAAAGGAATGACTGATGGAATATGAGCTCAGCTTCTCTGTTTTTCACCTTTGAAGAAAGAGCCAAAATGGAGGGTGCAGAGTGATATCCCCTTTAGCAAAATGTGTGTTCCAGGATTGACTATTAGAGCTAAACTTTGCTCTCTAATATGCTGGATGGAACAAAACCAAATTTGTTTTGATATTCATTATCTAACACCAACTCATTTACAAATACTCTTACCAGGGTCCTTTGCTATACAGAATAATCCTTCTGTACACTGTGACCAAAATAGTTAGATTCAAAGATCTCTTTATAAAGGAAAAAAGAGGGATAGGATATAAAAATGATCAGATAAAAGGGTAGATTACTAAATCTACTTTAATCCAAAAACAATTATAATCTTAAATATTTTACATTGGAATGGATTTTGGTTTATTGATACAAATTTAAAGTTAATTTTGTTAGACTGTATGTATATTTCTACTCTTGTTTGTGATATTGTGTTTATGCAGCTCATTTAAAAATGTAATGTATAATTAAGAAATATGGGTAGTGACTTCAGGGCAATATCCCACTCAGATAAGCTTCCAATTTACAGAATTAGAGAAAAGCTTCGAGCTGAGTATGGTGGTACACACCTGTAATCCCAGCACTCTGGAGGAAGAGGCAGGAAGATCTCTGACTTTGAGGCTGGCCTGATCTACAGATCCAGTTTCAGGACAGCCAGTGAAGGCAGTGAAGGCAACCATTGAAAACAGAAAGCTGGTGAATATATAATTAAATGAGGGGGCCATGTTCCAGCACCAGGAAGCAGCAGAACTTGGCAGCTTTGGCTGCATGGTTCTGGCTGTAGAGTCAAGGATAGATGAAAGGGGTTATGGAACCTCCCTCTGCAACTAAGGAAAGCAACTGAGCCCAGACGTGTCAACGGTGTCCCTGCAAGGAGGCCTAGAGAAGGACATTGTGTGAAGCTGTGAAGGTGAAGCCTGAATTGCCTTGGAGCTGCTAAAATGTTGAAGATGGCAGAGCTGTGGGACACCTGCTGAGGAAAGCTGCTAACAAGGAGTGCTACAAGCCCAAGAGAAAGAAATATGTTGCAGTCAACAAAGCTGAAAGGAGTTGGAGATCTGAAGAGCATTTTGACATCAGGCATGCAGATGCAGATTTTGGAGTTTTTTCAGCTGGTTTCAGCCTTGCTTTGGTCCAGTGTTTCCAAACTATGCTCCCTTTCCTCCATTTTGGAATGGCAAATGTCCATCCTATGCCATTATATGTTGGAAGTATGTGCTCTGCTTTTTTATTTTGATGTTATAGGGGATTACAATTAAGAGAATGCCATGAGCCTCAGAAGAGACTTTAGACTTTGGACTTTTACAATAGAGACTGTTATAGACTATGGATACTTTAAAAGTTGGATTTAATGCATTTCTGCATTATAACATGGCTATAAGCTTATGGGGGCAGGGAGTGTAATATGGTGGTTTGAAAGAAAATGGCCCCGTAGGCTCATAGGGAGTGGCACTATTAGGATATATGGCCTTGTTGGTGTAGGTGTGGCATTGTTGGAGGAAGTGTGTTACTGGGGGTGGGATTTGAGGTCTCGTATGCTTAAGCCAGGCCTAGTGTGGTATTCGCCTCCTGCTGCCTAAAGATCCAGAGATAGAAGTCTTTCCTATCTCTACAGCACCATGGCCTGCTGCCATGTTTCACACCGTAAAGAACTAACTCTCTGGAACTATAAGCAAGCTCCAATTAAACTTTTTCCTTTTTAAGAGTTGCCAAGGTCATGGTGTCTCTTCACAGCAATAGAAACCCCAACTAGAAAAGGATGAACAACCACAGGCTTAAGCTGAGGCAGCAACATTTTACTATGTTCGGGTAAATTTAACAAGGGGGGATTTCTTCTGGGTTCTAAGATCAGTGAACTTTGGGGTGTCATGCCATTGAATGTATGAGTCTGTATGACCGAACTTGACCTGATTGAAGATGACATAACTAATCATTCATATTGCACAAGGAGAGTTTATTTGTCCCATGTAAACACCTGTTTGTTTTCTAATGAGAGACAGAAAGGGGATGGATTCAGATGGGAGCAGAAGAGGGGAGAATCTAGGAATATGGGGAGGGCAAACAGTAATCAGAATATTTTATGTGAGAAAAACATTCTATTTTTAATAAAAGGAAAAGGATAAATATATTTACCATCTTAAAAAAAGAAAGATGAATGCAAACTATATACATGCCATAATGTAATAAATTGATATTATCTGTATACCAATAATTAAATTATAAAGCTTTATAAATTCCTAGGTAAACCTTATAGAAAACAAAGACAGTCAAAAATCTTGGGGTTACAGACAGAAAGTTGTGCAATGTCTTCACAGGGAAACTGCAGGCAAGGTATTGACCATCATCAGTCTATATTGATGTTCCCTGGGCTGGTGGAATGCAAACTCAGAAACATCAACATTTATAATGGAAGACACAATGTTTGCTCTTTACCATAAGCAAATATGAAGATATCAGATGACTTTGAATATCAAAGAACTTTTATAGAAAGATGCTCAAAACTAAAAATGCTTTTTCCAAAGACCAGGTGGGAAAGAAAAGCGGGTCCAACATGACCTTGAGACTCATGTTCAGTGCTAACATCTTTGAGAGAGGGTGGAGATGTCTTGAAGTCTATTTTTTTGTTGGGGTTCAGGTGCTATGTGGAAATAGACTCTTCCAGTTATCCCCATTAAGTGGGAAGCATCATAATTTACTTGAACTTAACGAGAGTTTTTTGTTTGTTTGTTTGTTGTTGTTGTTTTTATCTCAGTTTCATAGGCATAGGCTGGCAGCACTCTGGAATTATTTTTTTATGTCCAACTATTAGAAAAAAAGATGACTTATAGGAGATTTTGGGTTGAACTGATTACATTTGTCTGTCTTAGAAAACTATTCAGGCTAGAGATGCAGCTCAGTAATAGTACATTTTGGAATAGTGCATTCTTGGCCTGGGTTCAAGTCCCAGTTTCACTAAATAAATAAATAAATATAAATAAATAAAATTTAATAATAAGAGAAAGAATTCAAAACACATTTTATATGTTTTTTATTTCTTGAAATTAAAATATAACTAAACCATTTTACCCTTCCCTTTCCTCCCTCCAGATCCTCTCATGTATCTATATTTCTCTCAAATTAATGGTTTCTTTTTTCTTCAATTATTGGCATATATATACTTACACATATGTAATATAGTGTATATGTATATATTCTGAAACATAAATACAACATTTAATTCATATAATGTTATTTATATGTATATGATTTCAGCTGGTATTGAATAATCAATTGGAGGGAGGGAGGGAACTCTTCCTCAGGGAAGACTATTTCATCTCTTAGTTGGCTATAGTTCTTTGTCTAGGGTTGAAATCCCCTGAGTTTTCCCCCTTTTTATGTATTTAAACTCAACCAACAAAATGACCTGTTTTGGCAAGTAAAAACAGGGGGTAGGACAAAATTGGCCAGTCATAACTAAATAACTCTAATATTTATTTTAAAAGGGGATCTAACTTTTAGACCCCACTTTTTACCCATGATCTCCATAGTAAATCATTTACATTTAAATCATTATCCTCACAGTTGTCCTAAGATGTCATGAGCCCTTATAAATCACAATGGAAAACTAATCAAATACTGAATGTCTATCCAGGATTCAGAAAGGACTTTGATTTAGTTTAATTCTGGAGCATTTCAAAGCCTTTCAGAGGCAAAGATAGAGTGGCTACTGTCTGTACAGGAGAATCTCAAAGCATCATTGGTGTTTAGTGTGGTGAGGTACCCTGCAGAAAGTAACAGCATGACCATCCTGACTTTTTCCTGTTGGTGATCTTGACAAACACATAGTGGGACCATGAACCTAATGAGTTAACTCTATGAACTAAAGAAAATCTGGGGGCATTATGAACTGACCTTAATTTCACACTCCTACGTTTTCAATAAAGGTTAGATTGGAGAGAGAATTTCTCCTTAACTTATGAAAAAGAATATTTTAGGAGCCTTCTAGTTGCTCTTCAGATTCAAGTGGGGAAGAGTTTAGCCTGACTCATCAGTTAGGGAGAAGAAGTTCAACCCTGCTAGCATCGTCTTTTTCAAAGTGCCTGCAATTTGGGCAATTAGAGTCAACTCAAGAACAATAGAATCCTATCTGGATACAGTTTTGTGATCATATTCTTCAGTCAGCTTTGATTCCTTTATGCCTGTCTTCCACGTATTTTCTCTCAATTGACTCCAAATTGAACCCGTTATCAGGGAGGGATTTTATACATTCCCTACACTAAAACCCCAATATAAGTAAAACTCGTCTTTCTAGTAAAGCTTTTGAGATTTGAACAAGTATTGACTGGTGAGGCAGAGACATTGCTTTAGTGTGATCAATGCTGCTTAGGCTGAGAGAGGGTGGTTACAATTAGTATGAAAAGAGCAGTAAGTGAGTTCAAAGGTGTGTGGCATCTAATAAGTATGTGATACCACAGAGAACTTGGCTCTGGTTTCAGATGTTTGGGTTAAGGCATGATTCTCCGATTAAGCAAATAAGAGTATAAAACTCCCAGTTTAATCTGAATGTCAGATGTCTCTTCTTACTACAAATATGTCTTATGTAATATGTATAATACATGAGGCATACTTATAGTAAAAAGAACTATTTGTTTATCTGAAATTCAAATTTAATGAGGGCTTCTACATTTTACCTTCCAACTATATAACAGAAGTGGAAAACCACTGAAGATTTGAAAACTTTAACGTGATTATGTTCAGAAATTAAAGGGAAGGAAAGTTAGTTAC
>CABHPR010099725.1:1675-31516 GCA_902168415.1 Peromyscus melanophrys
ACACACACACACACACACACACACACACACACACACACACACACACACAGCTGAACTGTGACATGGGCATTGAGTCTTGCTTGTTTGGAAGACTGGATGTGACTCACTGAAATAGTCCTCAGGAAAGGACATCACATGTAAAGGAATCCCCATCATTTATTACATGTCTGCCATGTACCAGGTGCAGTGTGAAACCTGGGGACACAGGGTCCCTGTGGTACATCTGGTCACATGGGAGAAACAGACAGCCAACACAAAAGCATCCTGTGGTGTGCTGAGTGCCTTCATGGGGAAGACACGGGGTTGCTAAGGAAATCTTTTGGAGTATGTAAAGCTTCGATCCATGTACAGAAGGGAAGTTTTCTGTAAAACTTGATTCTTACACTGAGGCCTGAATGACAAGGAGGTATCAGGGGAAGAGGAGAGAGGACTGCTCAGTGGCAGGAGCAGCCAGGGCCAAGGCTCGGAGGTGAGCCTGAGCTGGATGTGGAATTGAAGACAATTCAGGAAGTCCAGAGAGTGCAGGGGCAGGTGAGCTCAGCAAGGCCAGCTCAACAAGGGTCATGGGAACTGGGCTGCAGAGTTCTGAGTGTGACTATTAAGTGATTGACTGATGTTTTAGGCAGGGGAGTGACAGTCCCACTAATGATTTCCAAAGGGTCCCTGTTGCTAGGTAGAGAATGGATTAGAGTCCCTGAGTAGAACCAATGGAGTGGGTGAGAGGAGGAAATAGGACACTGGGAATACAGACACATGGTAGATTCCAGAGCTAGTTTGGGGAGGTGGAACTCTCCGGCTTTGATACTTCCTGGCTCCCAGGGGAGAGGCAGAGGGAAGTCAAGGATGACTCAGGTTTCTGACTTGAGCAACTGGGAAGATGACGGATGGTGCCATGTTCTGCAATGAGTGCAGAGGGAGAAACAGGTTTCGGGAAGATGACATGTTCAAGTTTGGGCCTGTTCATTGCCTGGCTCTTTCCCATGAGACACTGCACTTTGGAAGCAGAGCATCACAATTACAATTCTGGTTTCTTAACTGTTGTTAGTGGGGTTCTGGGCAAGAAATGTATTTTTATATACCCCAATTCCCCCATCTATAAAATAGACAAAGAATAGTACCAATTTGGCCTGTGTGGTGGTGGTGGTGCATGCCATCCGTCCTAGTTTTTATTTATTTCTGTGATAAAACACTATGAACAAAGCAACTCTGGGAGGAAAGAGCCCATTGTGAAGGGAAGTTGGGCCAGGAACCTGGAAGCAGGAACAGAAGCAGAGGCTATGGAGACAAGCTGCTTACTGGCTTGTTCCTCAAGGCTAGCAAGCTCAGCCTGCTTGCTGTTTTGTTTTGTTTTGTTTTGTTTTGTTTTGTTTTGTTTTGTTTTGTTTTGTTTTGGTTTGGTTTGGTTTGGTTTGGTTTTGGTTTGGTTTGGTTTTTCAAGACAAGATTTCTCTGTGAAACAGCACTGGCTGTCCTGGAACTCGATTTGTAAACCAGGCTGGCTCAGTCTGCTTTTCTATACAACCCAGGACTACTTTCCCAGGGATGGTATCAGCTACAGTGGGCTGGGCCCCCACATCAAACCTGTCAGAAAATACTCCATAGACTTACCTACAGGCCAGTCTGGTGGAGGCGATTCTACTCCTGAAGGCCCCTCTCCCCACATTACTGTAATCTGAGTTGACAAAACACTAACCAGCGCACCATCCCAGCAGAGATGGAGACAGAAGGACCATGAGGTCAAAGCCAGCTGAGGTTACAGAGTCAACTCCAGATAGGATCTCTCTAACCTACATAGTGAGATCCCTCACACAAAACAGAGTCGGGGAGAGGGGTTCAACAGTCTAGGGTAGAATGTGTCTATGAGGTAGGGGAAGTGCAGAAGATAAGCAGGTCACCTGCAATTACAAGTGGTAGAAACCAGGAAGGAGAATGGCCATCTCAAGCGGAAATATTAGAAATGAGAGACCAGATTGGGCATCCAGGGGAAGCAGTAGAGATCTAGAGAGTGGGTGTGAATTCAGGCAAACACCAGAGCAGAGCATTCTGCACTCAGGGGGAAACTTGGGGCAGGAAAGAGCTAATCGTTTTTGAAGAGTATGAAGAGTGCAGCAGGGGTGTGTGCGGAGGCGGGCAGGACCAAGCCTGTCTCCATAAGGATTGGGACTTTATCTCAAGAGTAAATGGAAGACACTGAGCAGCTATGCACAGACAAGTGGTCAAATCTAATTTGCATATTTCAAAACCACTGGCTTCCATGAAAGGAATGGCTTGCTGTGGGGTTAAGTGTAGAGTTACAGTAACTCCGGAACAAAGCTTTCTCCTGGCCAGACATGATGGACCAGGAGGTTGACAGTGGTGTGGATTCACACCCGGGTACTTTTTGGTGACAGAATCAGTCATACAGACTAGATGCAGAAGGAGGGGAGAGAAGGGCCTCTGACCTCTGGATGTGTCGTTTCCTGAGTTTCATTGAACAAGTTGCAGGGATTCAATGAATGTCAAGAGTCATTAGGGTACCTGTGAAAGATGCAAGAGATGTCAAGTGAATAGTTTAGATCCACAGTTGGATTCAGAAGACAAGTCCAAGTCACTAGTGCTAAACAGGGCGACTATATATAGATGCTAAGAAGCAAGTCCTGGGGGGCAGTTAAGGGGGCAAAGGCAGAATCCCACGAAGTGTCACTGACTTCTAACTTTGTGTCTATTTCCTTCTGTAGTGAATGGAGGCTATGGCTACCTGAAGGACCCAATGTGGTGGGCTGGATTTGCTACCAGTAAGTGGCATCTTTTACCATTAAGAACAGTGATCTACTGATGGCTGGGATGGAGATGAAGGGAGGGCAGAGGGAATAGTTCTGTCTCCATTATAGACACTGAGAGCCCAAGGCCAACTTCCTTGGGAAAACCTTGTCCCTGCAGACGTCTTATGCTGAGAGGTCACTTTCTCAGCCAAAAGCAAGGCCTCTTCTATGAAGATAATGATGCAGGTGCAGAGGTGTAGGATGTAGCTCAGTTGGGAGGCCACTTGCCTAGCATGCACAAAGCCCTGGGTTCAATCCCAAGCACCACATAAAACAGGGATGGTAGAACCTGCCCATAATCACAGCACTCTGGAGGGGGAGGCAGCAGAAGCAGAAGTTCAAGGTCACCCTCAGTTATACAGCAAGTTCAAGGCCAGCTGGGATATATGAAACCCTGTCTCAGTTTTTTTGAATGAATACCAGTGTGTTGTTTCAGCTGCCACTGAAATACAGGGCACTGGTAGCACTGCCTCTTGGCCACAGTCTTGGGCCTCTATCTAGTAGACATTGGAAACCTTCGCAGCTTCACTATACGAAGACAATTAAGAGCTTGACCCACTTAGAACATAGTTGGTCTGCTACTTTGTCTAGATTTGTACGCTCATGCATTACCCCCACTTTCTACCTACCTTTCTGGCTATCAAAGCTTAAGTTTAAAAAATATTAGTAGTATTATTGCTATCATCATCATTAGTGTGGTGTGTGTGTGTGTGTGTGTGTGTGTGTGTGTGTGTGTGTGTGTGTGTGTCAGGAGGATGTTAGGCATCTTCCTCTAATGCTTTCCATTTTAGTTTTTAAAACGGTCTCTTACTGAACTGAAGTTCAGTTCACCATCTCTGCTAGGCTTGCTGGCCAGTAAGCCTGCAGGATCCACATATCTCCATCCCACCATGCTGGAGCTACAGGCACTCTCAACCATGACTGGCTTTTACATGGGTTCTGAGGACTTGAACCCAGGTCCTCTTGCTTGCACAGCACGTGCTCTTACCCACCAGGTCATCTCCCTAGTCCCCAAAGCCTAATTCTTTTAAGTGGAAACTAACACTTCCTATCAATAATCTTCTAATTAAGGTTCGGTCCTTACCTTGGGCAGAGCTCTCCTACTGACCATCTGCCTTCACACAGGAGGCCCTGGCTGCTCTCTGCAGAAAAGAGATGGAAAAGGTTCTTGTAGGCAAGGGCAGCCCAGAAACTCAAATGGAAAGTATTTTTGGCTCCCTGGTCATTCAGCCTCTCTTAAACCTCCTGTTGCTTCAGACGATTGTCTTAGATTAGTTTCTGTTGCCGTGATAAAACACTGACCCAAGGGAGGAAAGGGTTTATTTGGTGACTGTTCACCACAGGGGGATGCCAATGCAGGAACTCAAGGCAGAACTTGCCCAGGGTTGGCACTGCCCACAGTGGCATGGGCTGTTCCACATCAATCCTCAAACAAGAACATGTCCCCGCAGGCTTTGCCTACAGACCAATCTGACGGGTGCATTCTCTCAACTGAGGCTCCTCTGCTCAGATGACCCTCTAGCTTGACAGAAAAACTAACCCACACAACTGTCCACAGTTCCCTTATGAAAGAGTAGTCCATGGACCAAGCGGTACCCAAAGAATCCATAACTGTAATTGTTTCTTTATTTGATAACTGATTTTCTAGAACTTGCCTTAGAGAGATGAAAACATGAAAGCCCGTGAGACACACGTCACGAGTGTGGACTGAAAGTGGACGGGCGCACAAAAAACATGGCGGCTTCTCAGGTCACTGTGAGCTCAGGATTCGGGCCTTGCCACCTTTACAGGGGGAGAACTCAAGAGTCTGGGTCTGACCTCAACTCCAGGGAGACAGCATGTGGATGGATCTTAAGGAGTGCTGGTCTTGGGTTGTAGGTCCTGTTGAACACTGACAGAAAGCATCTCTGCCCAGACTCGTCTGGAATGGACGTGGTACCGTGGAGTCACACTGGCCTCTTTTCTCCTCTAATTCTCTAGTGTCCGCTGGAGAAGTCGCCAACTTTGGGGCCTATGCATTTGCACCTGCTACGGTTGTCACACCGCTGGGAGCACTGAGCGTCCTCATAAGGTCACTGTCCCCTCTTCTGCCACCTCTGTTCTTTCCTGTTTTTGTTTTGTTCAGACCTGGATTTTCCAAAGTGGGAGCAGCTACAAGGACCCCCCAAACCAGTCTAAGCCCCCCAAAAAGGGAACATGCTATTCAGAGCTTCAGGCCCTTGGACAGCTTCTGCCATGGCCTCAGTTTCCCTCAATGAATTAAGAACATGAGCCTTAGTGTTCTTTTGTTTATAGTGTATATGGTGTCTATACACATGTGAGTGTGTGCAGTTGTGTACACTAATACATGTGCATATGGATACACCTGTGTGTGAGCTGTCTGTTGAGGACAGAGATTAGAGTTCGTTGTCTATCTTAATTAGTCTCTACATTATTATTATTATTATTATTATTATTATTATTATTATTATTTTGGTTTTTTGAGACAGGGTTTCTCTGTGTAGTTTTGCGCCTTTCCTGGATCTTGGTCTGTAGACCAGGCTGGCCTCGAACTCACAAAGATCCGCCTGGTTCTGCCTCCCCAGTGCTGGGATTAAAGGTGAGCGCCACCACCGCCCGACCCTTATTTTTTTCTAGACAATGTCTCTCACTGCCTGGAGCTCACCATTTGGTTGGGCTGGCTGCCCAATAAGCTCAGAAAGCCTCCAGTCTCTCGACTCCCCAGGACTAGGACTATAGGCACACATCACCACACCCGGCTTTTAGGTGGGTGCAGAGGATTTGAACTCAGCCCTTCATGCTTGCAGGGCAGGCACGTTACCAAATGAGCCACAACACTACCCGAGTACTAATCCATACTCAAATCTTAGTAGTGATGGATTCATAGGCCAGTCTCTTAGCCAAGTCTCAATTCATCCATATGCAAAGTAGAATACTAAGGATACACACCCAGAGAGCCAAATGAGGTAACACACAGAATGGATGTAGAACAAACTAGCTCCAAGCAACCATGGCTACAATATACAGAGGAAAACTATGAATGAAGTCGTCTGGATGTAATCTGTGTATTAACTCACTTCATCCTTACATTTGTGCCCAAGACTCAGAGAGGTTAAGCACTTTGGCCAAGGTAACTTTCCAGCAATCTCTACTTCTTGACCTATTTCTGTTCCTTGGGTGGACAGACAAACAGACAAACCCCTTCTTCTACTTGTATATGTCAGCATGAAGACCCTGTTGTCGGGCCAGGATCTACCTCATGCAGTATAATTCCAGGACCTAGGAGTTAACAGCCATGCTGTACTATGTTGCCTCTCAGTAAAGACTTTGCAAACAATGGTTTTAAAAATTAGGGAATCTTAGAGCTGGTGATGTAGCTGGGAGGAGAGCACTTACCTGGTATGCCTGGGTTTGACTCCTAACATCCCTGAACAACCAAAACCAATAATACAATGAAGTCATTGATACTAAGCATTTGTGCCTCTTATCCCCCCCTCCCGATTCCTCCCAAGCTATGAACTTGTACTTGTATAGGTACTTCTGCATGGGTCCTTAAGCCCATTTGAGGGATGCTGTCATTTAGGGGTTACCTCTGGAGCTCTGGTAAATCCCAGCCAACCACAGCTAGCACCTATAATCTCTTCTGTGTTGTTTTTCCACTTGATGACAATTTTGCAACATTCACAGCTGTGGGACAAGTAGATTCCTCACTCTCAGTGCACAACTGGCCTGGCCACTGTCACTGCTGAGTAGAAAGAAGTGATTCCCAAATCTGATGTGTTCGGTCCTGCCTCTGTAAATGCCACCAGAGTCTCTCAAATAGAACACTATAGGTAAAATAGTTGGGACTTGCATCTCCAGGCTTGCTCAATTTGCTCTCTTATATGCCCCAGGATCACCTGCCCAGGTATGGCACGTGCCCACCAGGAGCTGAGCCATTCCTTATCAATCATCAATCTAGAAAATGGCCCACAAGCTTGCCTATAGGCCAAGAGTTTTGGATGATACTTAGGTCTCAGGGCAGTCAATACATTTTTAGTGTGAACTAATGCCACCTTCATAAAGCAAGTGAGCTCATGGTTCATTCCCAGCCTGCCCAGTTCCCCCTTTTCTTCCCTCATCTGGAGGATCAAAAGGGAACAGAAATCATGTCACCAGGGAGCTGGAAAGATCTTGCTCAGTGAAGACCCTGGAAAGCATAAAGGTTCTCTTTAATGTAGAAGAAAAGTCCATCACCTTTGCAATGAGATCAAAGTATCTTTCCAAACTAGCTTTTGCCACTTACCAGTTAAAGGACTTTGCTGAGTCATTTTAACTTCTACAAGCTCTGTTTTCTCATCTGTAAATTGGGAGCAGTATATGTTAACTCACAGAGTCATCAGGCCAACTCTGACACAGCACCTATTAGGAAATACATGCCCCAAGACATAGTGTCTGTAATTTTCATTGTGGTGGTTGATATTGGCATAGTGAAAAAGAAATAGACTCTCTATGACCCAAGGAACAGACACGGGGCGAGGAATAGAAATAACCAGAAAATGCATTTGGAGTGAAGAAGTAGTGTGAACCTGCAATGCACTCATTTGGCTCGTTCCCTGCTACCAGACGCACACCATACACCCCATGGTCGAAAAACATCTCCTAGCGGTACTATGGGACAACACATTCAGTTGGTAGGGAGTCAGAGAAGAGTGGTTTGCAAGGTTCTTTGAACCTGTCTTCGGTTACTTTCTATTGCTGCAATGAGACACTATGACCAAAAGCAACTTGGGGAGGAAAGGATCTTTTGGGCTTACAAATGACAGTCCATTACGGGGGAAGTCAAGGCATGAACTCAAGCCAGGAACTCAGAGGCAGAAACTGAAGCAGAAGCCACATTGGAGCTTGCTCCTCCTGGCTTGCTCGGTTTGCTTTCTTATACACCCCAAGACCACCTGCCCCAAAATGGGACTGCCTCCAGTGAGTGGTCTATGCTCACCCACATCCACCATCAATCAAGAAAATGCCCCCACAGGCTTTTCAACAGGCCAATCTGATGGGGGCATTTGCTCAGCTGAAGCCATCTCTTCTCAGATGACTCTAGATTATGTCAAGTTGACAATAAGCCAGCCAGGACACAACCCTTTGGTTTGTGGATGGTTCCCATTGCAAAAATAAAAGAGATCCATGTGTATTTTGGCTCCTCCATCAAACATTCCAACCCCTCTTAGAAATTTGTTTCTACTAAGTTTGGGGTTGGAGGGAAGGAATCTGGGAAGGCTTCTACAGAGAGGAGTGAATTTTAGACAATGTTCCCCATAAGTGTTTACTCAGCCCCCAGGTGTCTTTTGGGGGGCTGGAATAGGCCCTCCCACTCAATTCCTTTCTCCCATGCCCCTGTACAGTGCCATCTTCTCCTCCTATTGCCTGAGAGAGAGCCTGAATCTACTGGGGAAGCTGGGCTGTGTGATCTGTATAGCTGGCAGCACAGTGATGGTCATACACGCCCCCAAGGAGGAGAAGGTCACTACTGTTGCGGAGATGGCATCCAAGATGAAAGACACAGGTAAGCATCAAGAACGGGGCTTGCCAAAAACACTAGGGAGTGAATCGTGTGTAGACCATCTAATTGGGCTCTGTCCATCTCCATGCTGCCCCCTTGAGGAGAAGGTGAACAACAGACAGGAAGTTGGGCAGTATCCTTTAGCTTCCTGGATCCATGTAAACCATTTATTTATTGTTCATTGTGTGGAGCACTTCCCTAAATACACACATTTTTATTATAACAACGTTTTATGTAAGAATATGCATTATTTCATAAAACAGCTCTGCAAGGAAAAAAAAACCCACTTTTGACCATTTTTTTTTTCAAGTGGCTAAACTAAAGTCTTAGAGTTTAGTAAGTTGCATGAGTTATTAAAAGGTCTGAAGCTGGGACTAGAACCCACACGTGTCAGACTATAAGTCTGGGGCCCTAGACACTGTCTGCGTCCTTTACTGAATGATTTATGTCCCTCATTTCCGAAGGGTTCGTCGTATTTGCCGTCCTTCTGGTGGTGTCCTGCCTCATCCTTATCTTCATTGTTGCCCCACGTTATGGGCAAAGGAATATCCTCATTTACATCATCATCTGCTCTGTGATTGGATCCTTCTCCGTGACGGCCGTCAAGGGTCTGGGTGTCACCATTAGGAACTTCTTCCAGGGCTTACCAGTTGTGCGGCACCCCCTGCCCTACATCCTGTCCCTCATCCTGGGACTTTCCATCATCATTCAGGTGAACTTCCTCAACAGGGCGCTGGATGTCTTTAACACCTCACTGGTCTTCCCTATCTACTATGTTTTCTTCACCACGGTGGTAGTGGCCACTTCCATCGTCCTCTTCAAGGAGTGGTATACCATGTCTGCTGTGGACATTGTGGGCACCCTGTCTGGCTTTGTCACCATTATCTTGGGTGTTTTCATGCTTCATGCTTTCAAAGATCTGGACATCAACCAAATCAGCTTGCCACACACGCATAAAAACACAACTCCAGCTCCCGCCCCAGAGCCCACGGTCATTAAACTAGAAGACAAGAACGTCCTTGTGGACAACATAGAACTTGCCAGCACACCATCCCCACAGCAGAAACCCAAAGTATTTATGATCCATTCTTAAAGCCTGGAATACATGGGTAAGAGGAGGCACCCAAGGATCCAGCCTGACCTCTCAAGTTCAAAACTACCAGGTTACTCTCAGCACATCTGTTGCCAAGGGCTATCTTTCCTTGAGATGTTCATTTATACCTCACTGCTGTTCCTAGAAGAAGAAGAAATCCCTACCCATTGAGTAGGTGGCAGGACTTCCTAGAGATACAGCCTTGGTGACTAAATCCACTAGTTTCTGTTGGAGCCAGCAAGTGCCCAGGGCCTCTTCTGGTTCCCTCAGCACCATCCATCTCTATGTTGTTGGGGAAGAAGATAGAATTTGACCTGCTGAATGTAGCCCAGTTCGAGAACTGCCCTCAGGTCTTGGTCATCAGGAAATCCTTCACACCAATTGGCCTGTCAAGCTGGACTTCTCAGCCCTTAGTGCAAGAATGGAGCTTGTGAAGGACTGCAGAGAAATCTGTGCGCCTCACCATCCCGAGGTGCACACAGTAGGTGCCATGTAGCCTGGTGTTTCCTGAAGATCGAAGCAAGACCCCAGCTGACCTCATTACTGTGAAAGCTACCTGATGTCTCAGGGAAGTTTCAACTAGTCCATCTCCAAGCACTCCAGCCTGGAAGTCATATCTTGCTGTCCATGCCCCAAGTGGCACCACCACCCTTCCCTCTCTCTGTCCATCCCAAGGCACCAGTCACCGACACATGCACACTGTAACCTTAGAACTCAACAACAGCAGGGGATGCCTCCTAGCCCAGCTCCCTCCGCTGGCCAAACCCATGTTCACCTAGCCTTCTCTGGGAAGAGAACAGCACTGTGCTGTCACTCTGGAATTACCAGACTGTGACTTCCTTTGCATCAACAAGTTGACCATAATATGACTTGGGGAGGTGGGAGAGAGTGTGAGGAACAATGTCAATGTTGGCAGGATGGAGTCATGGGCTGTCTGGAAACCTGGAAGTAATTTTTAGACTGACTCTAAGACCCAAACAAGAACCCAGGCCAAAAAATGTATGGGGAAATTTCTGAGCCGTAGCTAGTGGAATTGGCTTTAAATCTCAGTAACCAAGCAGGAGTGCAGGATTGGCACAGCCTTGTTGGCCCAACTGGAACTGAGTCTGTCTCCACTGATAAACTAGCTGCCCACACTGGAAGCAGCATGCCACAACTCCTCTTCCATCACTTGCCCCAGGGGCCATCTTTGGTGACCTCACATTTGGCCAGAGGCATGCACAGAACAGCAGCTGAGGAGAGAATTGGGATCCTTTTCTTCCCAGCTTCTTCCAACTGTGAAAGGAAGGACCACAAGAGAGTGCAGTTAGGAGTTAGTGTGTGGGAAAGAGGGGAGACTTGATCTTCAGTGCAGGTAGAGTCCTGTCAAGCTCCCTGCCTACTGCTGTGTTCACATCTGATCCCCTAAATACAACCACACCCGTGTCAACCCCTTTCTAGCCTTGGGCAAGTCCTTAGGGCAAATCAACACTCTGGGCCCCTGTACCTTCCATGTCCAATCCCCAGTATTTGAATGAATGTGGATTTCTGACTGTAACTGAAATCAATGCAACACATTGGATCTTGGGTATGGCAGTGGACTGAGGGTTCTGAGAGCCTGGACTCTGGGCTCCAGAGTAAAGACTTCAGAGTGTGTTTACTTGACAAATGTTTTGATCGTCCTTGAACAAGGAGCGGATTCACACCACTGGTCCCTCTAACGTGCTGGGAGGCCAGTCCCTGATGTCCGAAATGCCAAGTGAAGCCCTCCCGTGTCTTTCACACATCTGCCCTCACCCAAGTGGGGCAGGTTGCTGTTGGCATGGCTGCACTGAAGACCACACCTTAGTTAATGCCTGAGCCCTTACTAGGCACCAGGCATAGGAAAGAGCTTATGTTATATATAGGATGCTTTCCCAGCATTCATGTGAGGGTTCGATGAGGTAACTGTCTTAGTTAAGGTTTCTATTGCTGTGAAGAGACACCATGACCACAGCTACTCTTATAAAGGAAAACATTTAACTGGGGGCTGGCTTACAGGTTCGGAGGTTTAGTCCATTATCGTCAGGGTGGGACGCATGGTGGCATGCAGGCAGACATGGTGCTGGAGAAGGAGCCAAGGGTTCTACATCTGGGTCCACAGGCAGCAGGATGAGAGAGTGAGCCACTGGGCCTGAAACTTCAAAGCCTGCCCTCAGTGACACCCTTCTTCCAAGGAGATCACACCTACTCCAATAAGGCCACACCTCCAATAATGCTACTCCTTGAGTCTATGGGAGCCATTTTCATTCAGACCACCACAGTAACCCACATGAAGAAAAGTAGTACAAAGTACCTTGCATGGGCTAATCCCTCAGTGAGTATTCCTTCCTTCTGTGGATATTATTAGTCTTAGAAAACCCCAGAACTGAGGTCGGGCATAAATGAGTACGATGGTAGGAGATGGGGACACCAGCAGTATGTGCTGTTTTCACACAGGCCCAGGAGATCTGCAGTGCACACAGCCTGGCCCTCCTCCACCTGCCCACCCAGCCCAAGAGACCCTCACTAAGTCTCCCCTTCCTTAAAACACATCCCCTAGTAAGGAGAGAGGGTAACAGAGTGTCCCAGATGCCTTCTAGAGGCGATAATGTAAGAAGAACATACTAGAATCTCAAGGTCATTAAAGCCTTTGATGATCCACGATCTAATGAAGCCAGACCATCTTCTGCCCAGCAATAGCAAGCAATCCTCTCTACTGGTCATGAGGAAACCTAGGGCGTGACTTCACAATGGCTCAGGTCATGTCCTCATTTGAAGATCTGCGGTCTCTAGGGGACCTCTTTCTGAGAAGTACGTCACATGTCTTAAGTGGTCTAAGCAGTGGGATAAAGAAATGGCGCGTACACAAAAGAGCTGTCCAAACAGATATCATTTCCTAATGACAATTTGTTTTAATTAAATACAAACAAGGAGAAAACAAAAACAAAAAAATAACAAAACAAGGCACCACGGCCCATTCAAGTATTTTGCATAGATGTACAAATATTGTAAACAATCAATAGGAGGACAAGAGAGGAGAGGACTATTTCCTGTGAACAATCTCCCAAATAAAAAGAAAATTCACATTTGCCCTGGATCCCAGATGCAGGCGTGCACACAGTCGTACAAGAGGACCCTGGGAACATGACTTTGGGGTATTGGGCTTGGAGTCTATAGACCTCTAGTAGGTGTCCCTAGGGAAGGGGGCACCTTTCCAGTTGGTGTTCCCTGGCTTGTATGTGGAGTCCTCTGGGGCTGTCATTACATGCATTTGACAAAGTGACTAACTTTAGAATATGCCTCCAATTTTAAGAATACAAATCTCACACTCGCTTTGTCAAATAAGCAAATTAACTGAACTGAGGGGAGACGCTGTAGAAACGGTTTCCTGAAGAGTGACAGGGACTGCTGCATGGCAGGGAATATCAGACCTCAAAATCCACAATGTCTCGGAGCAGGGGTAGAAAAGGGCTTTTTCTCTTACAGGTGGAAGTCACCAAGGCTAAATGGAACAGAAAGCAGCAAGCAGGAAGTTGCAACTTGGAAGGGATTAGAGACCTGAGGTTTACAGGTCAGAAATGGCTTTAGGGTTCTGAAGTTGGCAAACAGCTGATTTAGCTTCTAAGAACATTTTACAGCCTGGGCTGGGGATGTATCTCAGTTGGTAGAGTATTTGCCTAGATGCTCATGAAGGTCCAGGTCTGAACCCAGGACCACGTAAACCAAAAGGCTTGAACCAAGGACCACGTACACCAAAAGCCTGAACCCAGGACCACATAAACCAGCTGTGATGGTACACTCCTGCAGTCCTAGAAAGCACTCAGGAATTCAAAGGCCATCTTGGCTTTTCAGTGAGTTGAAGGCTAACCTGGGACACATGAGATCCCGTCTCAAATAATTTTGTTTTTGGAGACAGGGTTTCTCTGTGTGGCCCTGGCTGTCCTGGAACTCACTCTGTAGACCAGGCTGGCCTCCAATTCAGAGATCCCCCTGCCTCTGTTGGGACTAACGGTGTGTACCACCACACCCAGGTACAAACTGAACTCTGAACTTCCCTCAGCCCACCAGACTCTTGGCTTTGACCTACCCCAGTGTTCGCTAACATCTCTACAGTGGCTGGATACAGAACAGCTGTTTCTAGTCTTGTTCACTTTCTATGCACAGGAAAAGGTCTTTTCAGCCTTGGATGCCCACACACTTGGGGCAGCTTGATCAAAGTGTTCTGTTGCAACCACTCCCTCCTCGCCCTGTGGTAATATTTTTTCCCCTCCTAAGTGGCAAACAATCTTTAGGGACAAACTCTGTCCTTGAGGTCTAGATCTGTCTGTAGGCAACACTTCACGGTGCAGAAGGGAAGGGGTTCCCCACCTGTGGCATCCTCCCCGGCCTTTGGAAAACAGAGGCAGGAATGAAGTTGTAAATAAGAGTAGATGCCAACCTTCCTACCAAATTAACAAATTCTGCCATCTTCCTGTTCACAGTATAGTTTTATGGGATGGTGGCGGTATCAAAGCAATGAAATAAGAAAAGAAAAACAGGAAATGGTCACCAAAGAGCAAGGAAATGGGTCTTTGTTCTGGTATGGCTCAAGGGACAGAAGGCTTGAGGTTCAGAAGGCTCATGTTGAGACTGTTGCTGTGGTACTTACTGTCACTCAGAGCCTCCCGCCTCCTGAGCTGAGGGAGAATATCTAGTTGGTACAGGGTTGGGTTTAAAAGGAAACGGTGTTTCTAACTTTGGGGCGAGAGTCAGGGTGTTTTGAGGACCCCATCTGTAATCACTGGTCATTTGGTGTGGCACTTAATGGAAGGCTGTCAGATGTCGGAAAATGGACACCTAGGCCCAGTGGCCTTCTGCATCACGGTTCAAGGGAGTCAGGGTGTGAACAGCACGGTCACCCTGAGGAGAAAGGTGTTTTCCTGAGCTCTTTCTACCCCTAGCCATGCACCCCACATTTCCCACAATTCCAAGAGCACGAGTCCAGAGCTTACTCTGTGAATGCTATAAGGAGGCTCTGAGGTGGTAAAGGGGAGTCAACATCTTGCCTCCTCCTCAGGGAGGTTTCCAAGCGCTAACAACTGCTTAATGCGGTGGCAGGGAGGCCCCTAGCAGACCTTCAGAACCGCTATCCAGCACCTTTTGGGGAATGGAAGATGGCCTCTCAGAGGCCAAGGCCAGCAAATGTGTAGGAACTGCCCTTACTAGCAGAGCACCAAGACGTCCTTCTGAGCTCCAGGCAAGATGGGGTCCGCCCAAGTCCCATCCCCACCTTCCCGGAGCTCTTTCCATGAGAATCACATATAGGCAGTAACCAGAAGAGAACCAATGGACATGTGTGATAAAACCCTGGTTAAAGAGAATCTGGGACCCCCCTGCCCAGATCGGGTTCGCCATGGCTGTTGACAGCTTCTAAAGAGGTCAACTACCTGTTCAGAGTCAACAGTCCCACCTCAGAGCTAACCACTAGGGAGGAGCTGGTGCCCCTGTGTGTACTTTCCTAATAACTGGGGTTCCAAACATATCTGTCCCCTTAGTATACCTGTGTCTGCCCTGGAGAATTCACCTAGGATATATATATAGGTCAGAAATAAGGAGGGAGCCCCTTATCCTGCTTGAGGCCAAAAAAACACAATTACATGCAGAGCTGGTTCGTTCTCTCTCTCTCTCTCTCTCTCTCTCTCTCTCTCTCTCTCTCTCTCTCTCTCTCTCTCTCTCTCTCTCTCTCCCCCAAGCCCACTCTGCTCAATGTTCTCGAGATCCAGTACAGGAGGTCCAGTGCCTACCCTGTGAGGCAGGATCCTGATTTGTCGGTCACAAGCATATGGTCACCAGCTAGTCAGGATTGCTGTGGTTCACCACCAAAGCACCATAGGATAGGGAGGTTGGAAGAGGAGGAGAAGAGGACACATGGAACAATGGGGATGTACAACTGGAGATTCTAGCAACCTTTGGCATCACGGCTCAGAGGGGACATAGGCTGACCACTCCCCGCTGCTGTCTACACTGCCTACAAATAGTACCTGTCTGAGTCAGAGAGTGACCCGTGTAAATATGGAAATGAGGATGTGAGGGGTGGCAGGGGAGGAGAGCATGGCTTGTCACATGCAGCCATATAACCAGAAAGAGGCACCTTGACCAAGCCCTGGGGCAGGGATGCAACAGTGGCCTCCACAGTCCCTAAAAGCTAAGGGACAGGTAAGGACCAGCTTCTGTGTAGCTGGGGATCCCAGAGTCAGGCCAGTCAACAGAAGCATGGGACCTGGGTGGATGCCTTCTCCAAGCTCAGCACAGAAAGAGGACCCCCCCCCCTCTTCTGCCCGCCAACCACCAGCTCCAGACTTCCCCGACCATCATTGGTAGCTCTTGGCTAGGGGGCTGAGGGAGAATCTTCCCCATCTTCCTCCATCTGCTCCCCTTTCCTGCCAGGGCTGTATATTGCACAGGACAACACTTAGAAGCCATCGGATAGAAGTCCCTCTGGGCCTCAGAGGAAACAGGAGGCACTGGGGCAAGAAGGGAGATTCTGGAGATGAGGGGGTTCCAGAAGGCTGGAGAGTCTTCAGGGTCGCCGAGCAGGCTTCTTTCTTCTGGACCTTCTATAGCATCCAGAGTCTTCAAGGGAAACAAGAAACTTCTAGACAGTTCTAGATCTTGGAGCTAGTTATCCCTCTGGCCCTCTGTGATCTGTACTCAGGAAGCTGGAAAGGAAGGAAAAGGAAGGGAAAGATGAGACCTCGGGGATTGGGGGCACCTGTCCCCTTGCTCTTGACAGTCAGGAACAGAAGTATGATCTTCAGAAGTCTGTCCCTGCGGCTGCTTGCCAACAGCCCTCACAGTGAGAACAAGCTATGTGCTCACCATCAAAAGCTAGAAAGTCAGCCCTCCTCTCTTGTCAAGCTGTAGTACAATAGTTCCCAGTGATTCGTGGGAATACAGGGGTGACAACCAGCCTCCCTACCTCACTCCTTCAGACCCAACCCCCCAGACTAAGCTAAGAACAAGGCAGCCAGAGAGAAGCATCAAGGAAAGGTACATAAGCTGACAGGCTTATATAAACTAATGGCTTTGACCTTCATAGCAACTATGGAGCTGGTTCCTGCTGCTTCTCATGCCTTTGTAAAAATTGCCTTTCCCACTGAGCCACCGTGCTGGCCCATCTTAAGCCTTCTTATCAAGACAAGGTCTCACTCAAGGTGGCCTAGCTGTTCAGGTGCCAAGGTAGCTGGAAGCCACCAGAACTCAGGCTTCTGAGCGACGCCTTCGTTCTCAAATCACAGCTTGCTCGTGTAAGGTGCAGTCAAACAGTCCTCCGAGCGAGGACTTGTTCCTGCTTCCATTCTAGGAGTTCAGCTAGGATCCTGCTTCCTCAGTCACACACTTTCCCCGCTGGTATTTCGGGGTCCTTCTGTGGACTCACCTTTGGAAGAGATACTGTGGGAGGCCGGGGAGGCTGAGGACCAGCAGTAGGTGGCTGCAGCAGGGAGGTGCCTCCTGGCCTGGGAACGGTCCTGTGGCCTGGTACAGGGTTTGCTGGGAGAGCCTTCTGGGGTGGCCGAGGTCTAGAGAAATCCTGGAGGAAGCAAGAAGTCTCACTTGAGGGGCTCCTTTCCAAAGAGAATATCCCTGCTATCTCACGGACCAAAACCAAATAACTTACATACTAGATGGTCCCATTTTTAAAGAACTCACATGTGGGGGAGGGTATAACATATTTACATGCTAAGAAAAAAAAGACCTTTCTGAAAAACAAGTTGGCTGTATCTATTAAAATTAGAGATAGGGGCATAGCATGTTGTGCACACTTTTAATCTCAGGAGGTAGGAGCAGGTGGATTTCTGTGAATTCAAGGCCAGCCTGCTCTCCATAGTAAATTCCAGGCCTGCCAGGGTGATATAGTGAGGCCCTGTCTCAAAACTAAAATAAATAAATAGAAATGGTCATTTCTCGATGTGAAAACCCCACTTCCTGTTGGCCATGTTAGAGACTGTTTGCATAGGTGCACAAGGCTAATTTGCAAGGATATCCCCTGTCCAGTATTCATAACACCAGAGAACCTAGAAACTTCCAAAATTTCCACAGTGAGAGAAAACAATGTACAATTACCAGTGACCTGGGCTACAGCAGGTACAAAGAGCAAAGCAGGGGGGTATGGGCCAATGAGGACAGTGAGCTGCAGGAGAAGCTGAAATGGAGCCCACAGGGGACAAAACAAACCACCGCGTCCCTGACTAAGGTCAACAGAGGTGATCGGCAGACAGACTGGAAGGGGCCAGAGCAAGCTGACAACAGAGGGCTACCCAGAGATGGGGTCTAAGTGGGTGGGTGTGGTCCAGAAAAACAGAAAGAGTAGTGTGTGTGTGTGTGTGTGTGTGTGTGTGTGTGTGTGTGTGTACCTGGACAAATTAACTTTAAGAAACTGCCAGGCGGTGGTGGTGCACACCTTTAATCCCAGCACTTGGGAGGCAGAGGCAGGTGGATCTCTGTGAGTTCGAGGCCAGCCTGGACTACAGAGCGGGTTCCAGGACAAGCTCCAAAGCTACACAGAGAAACCCTGTCTCAAAAACAAACAAACAAAAAAAGAAATCACTTTTTTTGTTGTTGCTACTTTGTCTGGATTTTTTTTTCTCGATAAGGCAAAATTTCCATTATTATTACCTAACCATATCCTAGCACATGGTACCCCTAAGCCATTTTATTTTCATCTGTTTCTTTCTTTTCATATCCTTTACCCTACCAACCTAAATAACTGATCAGGCTTTTATTTTCTCTCTCTAGCCATCTCTGACTAGAACTAGCATACAGGCAGGAGCAGGGCGCTTTTTCTGTCTAGTTCATGAAGCCATTGCAGGCTTTTTGGGCAGCTAATACTCAGGAAGCAGTCAATTCAACAAGCACATAAATAAATGAGCTATTCAAATCTCTTAAAATAGATACATACTTATGTGCTGCTCGAATTTTTAACTGTAAAGAATTATTATTGCTGTTGTTTTTGAGTTGGGGTCTTTTCTACATAGCCCTGGCTGTCCTGTAACTCACTGTGTAGATCAGGCTGGCCTTGAACTCACAGCAATCCACCTATCCTGGCCTCCAACGGGGTGCAATTAAAGGCTTGCACCACCATACCTGGATATTTGTATTATTTTTGATGATGTGTGTATGTGAGTTTATGCCTGTGTGTTCAGGTGTCCCTGGAACTCACTGATGTGGGTGCTGAGAACAGAACCCAGGTCCTCTACAGTAAGTGCTCTTAATCACTGAGCCATCTCCAACCTTGCTACTCAATGTCTTTAAACAAATTTGTGCTTCTTTTGTGATTGGAAAAACGAAATTTTCAGGGTAGATCACAGCCTGCGCCCAAGCTGGTAAGATTTGAGGAAAGCAGTTCCTTAGCCTGCCTGAGAGGGGCGCTAGTGAACTCCAAGATAGGCATGGGGCAAGTGTGTAGGAGGCAGAACATTGCAGAGTTGGTTTTCTACATGAATGACTCCTCAGAGCAAAAACTGAAGCTCAGAAAAGAGAAGTCAAAAATCTCTGAGACCAAAAAGCCACACGCTTCAGCTCTACCCTTTCCAGAGTGATGCTGATCTTGGGGGTGGATGGTGCAGGATGGAACCTAGACTGCACCAGAGAACTCACCAGGGAAAGACAGTGGGGTGTGGGTCTCGGGTCACAGTTGGGAAACTGCACAGTGAGCCCTTGGTGGTTGTTATCTGCATAGGAGCATTACCAGAACGTCTGCCCTGAGCCTCCCAGCCCTGAGCCTCCCAAAGCAGCAGGTTGGATACCACAACCTGATTCTTGGTGAATGATTAAATAAAGCCAAGAATTAACAGAACAGAAGAGAATAACCTGCTGCGAGCCAGGAGAATGCGGACCTGCTGAACTACACCCCTTCCCAAGGCAGCAAGGTAATTTTACCCAGAGAGTCCATCCACATTCACAAGGTGTACATCCCCGAGCACACTCAGTTTAAGGTCGTGATTTAGAAAAATAATGAGAGCAGGCACATTTAGGGGCATGCATAGCTCCATGCCATGGAGTAGTAGTGTGTAAAATAATTAGGGAGGAATGAGTCTGGGTATGTTCAGTTTGCACAGAAAACTTTGGGATACATCAAGTCAGCCTCTCCCCTGCATGGATTTGTCCATCACACCCTACCCCACACACAGGACTTTAGGAACAGCAGTTTCACAGCACAGAACCTGACCTCACACCCTCAGCTTTGTCAAACCCTCACCACACCATGCCCTAGGGACCATACCAAACCTTCACTCCCCCTGAGGTTGTTGTGATCAGATCCCAGGCCCTGGGGACTCCTTTGGACCATGGCAAAAGAAAGGAGTCCCCTAAGACCAAACACATCGTCAGTTCTAGAAGCCACCAAGCTGGGCCAATACCCAAGAAATACTCTTGTCTTCACTGGGAAACTTCTACCAGAGTAGACATGCTAAGCAAATAAGCCACGGGGTAATGGCTCCAAGTTGTGAGTACCAGCTACAGAGGAGGGGGCCAGTCTATATCTGTCACCTCCCCGGAGACCCCTCAGATAAGCAAGACATCAGGGTGCACCCTTCAGTAATACTCTTCGATGCGTGGGAGCTCACTGGTAGGTATACTTTGTAGGGATGGGTACAGTGAGAGAACAGGGCACACAGCTCAGCCTTACAAGGTAAGAGAAGCCCCTTGGGAGGAGTGTTATCTAAGGTCCCAACTGAGGGCGATAGGAGCTGGCCAAGCAAAGAGACGTGGGCGCATATGAGACAAAGCATGATCTCCAATGACCTGAAGGGGACAAGAGCTCAGGGAACTGAAAGGAGTTAATTTGGGGTACAAAGTGGGTGGAAACCAAATAGGAAAAAAGCACCATGTGGTTTAGGGGCTGTCCAGGGAAGATGCTTCTTCCCCTTACTGCTAAACTCCTAGAAGCCCATTGGATTCAGCAGAACCAAGAAAAGATGGTCAAATGCAACCAGTACACCACCCCGGCCTCCAATGTCCTGTTATGGGCAATGTCTCCAGCCCACGGTTGCCGAGAACCCACTCACCTGGGACAGTAGGCAGTTCGGTGCAGGGGGCATAGGCCGGCTTGGGGGAGGCCTCCTGGCTGACTCCTTCCTTTCTACCTGAGCCCCAGTCTCTGGGGAGCTCCTGGCAGCCCTGTTCAGATGTGCTGGCAACGGAGCAGGTGGGGATTCAACGTGCAAGTAGTCTGGAGGGGGCCGGGGAGGAGGGTGGGAGGGCTTCCGGAGAGTTTCAGGGGTGTTGGTCACCTGTATGGGGGAGACAAGGAACAGCTGAGATGAGGAATCCTCTCTATGTGTGTGTCTCAATGAGGTGACTAGACCCTCATTTGAAGGCAGGACAGAAACGCTGACCTATTCAGCCCTTCAGATCCCAGGCTTCAGAACCAACTGACATGTCTCCCAGGCCAATAAAATGGCTTTCATTACCAAGCCTGTGGGCACCGTAAGCTCTTAGGAAGACTAACACAGGTCAAAGGAAATCAATCAAATTCAACGGTGCAAAGCCCTTACCTTTCGCTTGCCCTGGGGCGTCTGCAACTTGAAAGTTGGGTTGGCATGACCAGTTCCACCACTCTGAGACACCCTGAAGGGACAGCTGGAAACAAGGAATAGGGGACATGGAGGAAGGAGATGTTCAGGGCTGTGTGTGGACTGAGCTCCTCTGGCCCAGGCCAACTGACAAATCTAACCCTTCTCTGGAGATAGTAGGATGACCCTCTCAAACCCATCTCCTAAATAGTAAACAAGTACACACATGACCAGGGAAGAAGCCCAAGGAAGGGATCAACCTGCCCCTGTCCCCAGAAAGGAGACAGAAAGTCTTCAGATCCAGAAGGATCCAGAAGGATTCAGGGCAGAAAAAAAAAAAAAATTCCCTTCCAGCACAAGGACATTTAGCAGGACTCTTGAGACTATGCTCCGTCAACATCTAAATGAATCAATCATTTGTCTTCCTGGGCTAATGTCTAGCTATCCCTGTGACTGACTTTAGCTTGTCACCCCTTTCCTGTTCCCTCAGTTTGCAGCTCTTTAACCAGGTGGAGGAAGGGAAATAGATTTTATGTCTAACCCAAATTGAATTGTCTGAGTACTTCCTATTGAGAAGGATTCACAAATGATGAGCATGCTCAGTAGAAAACACTTACAGTCGTGATCTAATAATGTCGCCATGGCAACAGAGCAGGACAGAAGGGATGAAGGTGGCATGTCCCAGAATTAGACCCATCACTACCAACTTTTCCACAAGGGTTCTTCGATCTAGAGGGGGCCCCCAAGCCCTTCAGGGCACAGCGCCCTGTCCCACCTGAACTGCTGCCGCAGCTTGAAGGGGAGAGCTGAGGGCTTGCCCAGTTTGTGGCTCTGTCTGTAGCAGTGGAATAACAGTACGAGGACAGCGAGCAGGAAGAGGGCCGAAAACACCCCAGCGATCACGGGACCCACACCTGCCGGAAGACAGCACACGGGAGGGGATCAGAGGCTATTCTGGTGACGGTAAAATGATGCAGCCTTGATACTTCTTCAGATAGTTGATTCTCATTGTATTTGCACAATTTATTTTAAACACACACACACACACACTATATGTATATATATATATGTATACACACACACACACACACATTATATACTTATTGGGGCATCAACACTAGCTTAAAGAGCCAGGCCCACTGGCTTTTCTAGAAAACCCCCACAGTCATTTCTTTCAATTGCAGAGATTCTCTCTAAAGCAGTTCAGACTGTGTCATTAACTTCCAGCTCATGGATTTTCATATAATCAGCCTGCATGGTGATTTTCCTGGACACAGACCAGTGACCGGAAGATATTGGCTCAGACACCTCAAGACTGGAACTCTCACCCGCGACCCTCAACCTCACAGTTGGTTCCAAAGCCACCTCAAAAGTTCCATGAATCGCAAATTTAAATATACAAAGTACACTTGCATCAATGACACTCCACTCTACTCTATTTTACATATTTGGGTTCTTCCTGCTTGTCTGTTATTTTGTTTGTCTTTTAAGACAGTGTAGACCAGATTGGCCTAGAACCCAACTGTGCAGCACAGATTGGCCTCAACACTGCTGCAATTCTCCTGCCTCAACCTCCTAAGTGCTGGGATTACAGGCAGGAACTACCAATCCAGTTTTTAGCCTTGTATTTTTTTTAACTACTTTTGCAATTATTCAAAGACAGAGTTTGGAAACCACAGGAGTAGAGGCCTTCAGTTTTGCCCTAACAACTATAAAACTTGTCCTAATTCTTAGCCTTTGTTTAGCAAAAGGCAGAATAACCCAATACAATGCACCGAGGACTGCGATTATTTCAAGTGTCCCTAAAAGGACTAGTTACTAGTCACTCCCACAAATAAATGTGACTACCCAATGACCTAGAATCTCCCTTGATCTCTGTTTCTCTCCTAGTAAAAGGACAGACAGGCAACTAAGCCACGTAGGAGCAACTGGCTTCCTCCCACTCGGCCTCTTCTTCTTGGCTCCCTCCCTATAGAATTAGAAGAGGGAAGTCAATTTAACTTGGACTCAGCAACAGGTGACTCCAACCTACAGCCCACAGGCCCCATATAGTCCAGTATACCTATGACTATAGCCCACCACATTCGTAGACAACAATGCCATATTGCAATGTCCACAGGTTGGAGGCTCCTGCCAACCAACCACCCATGCCCATGGTCTCCATGGCTCTCACAAAGGCAGAACACTTACTCTTGGGGGGCAAAGGACCACTGTCAATGCTGCCGCCATCTCCTGGGGTGTTACAGAAAGGTGGAGCCCAGCCATGGAAGCAATGACAGTTCTGGTTGTTGTTGCAGACCTAGAGTGAGGGGCCGCAGATGTATCAGCACCCAGGAGAGCTGTGACTTCCCACAGGGCGCGTCCCCATGACACAGACACCCAGGAACCCAGACCTCTGCACACATACCCCGTGACCATTGCACTTTTTCCCACAGCCTTCAGTCTCAAAGAAAGAAGTGTTCCTGCACTGTCCCTCGAAGCAGATCTGCAGAAAGGGAGAGCAGCCATGAGTAGAGCAGCAGGGACATGGGGGAGCCTTAGGACAGGGGAGTTTCGTACTTGGGATAAATGGGAACCCCAAGAGGTAGCTCTTCCTCTTATATATTATAGTGAGAAACACAAAGAGCCTCAAAAGGCAAGACAGTGAGTAACGAAATTCTGCTATCACCTTTGTGATTTGGGAAGACACAGGAAACACTGCTAAAATGTTACATCTAACAATTAGGACATGTGTATAGTCTAGTATTATCTTGATTGTATGCTATCCAAGAGTGAGTATGTACTAATTTCAGTATTATGCCTGAAATAATGATTGTGGCAGGAGCTTCCTCTGTGCTGGGCATTGTACCAAGGGTTCCTATGTTTTTATAACTTTACTAACACAATGGGTGGCATTATTTTCCTTGGGTTTCCCTGATTCTAAGCCTACTTCTGTTTCATGTGATAGCTAATGGTACAGATGATAGTGATGACTCCATTTATATGCCTAATCCACAGTCTATGGGTGGACGCCTATGAGTGGGCACCTGTGAGTGGGATGCTATTACTCTGGGAGCCGAGCACCTTCCTCCAGAGCCCACACTTCTCCATTTCTGTCTCTATCTCGGTTTCTGGAGGAAGTTGGGGAGGGACTCACATGGTTGTGACCACACTTGGTCCCAGTCATCACCAGGCCTGGGTCGAGCATGTCACCTTCCCCTTCTTCCTCCTCGGGACCCCGGTAGACATGGGTGCCCCGACAGTGGATGCGCCTCCCATTCAAGGTGATGGTGGTGTCAATGGAGACCGCGTTGGATTCCAGGGGTCGGGCCTGGGTGCTCTGACACTGGATCTTCCCACACTTGGCATCCCTGGACCGGGAGAGGAGACAGTATCAAAGGTTGGGGGAGAGCTGGGGCTGCAGAGTTTCAGTGTTAGCCAAGTCAGGAGGCTTAGGTGGAATAGGGCAAAGGACCAGAGATTGGGCTAGACCCCAGCATAGAGACCTGAGGTAGACCCAGAAATGGGACAGGTTCCTTGTCTCTCAGACCTAGGCCAAGAGCTGAACTTAAGATGCTGTAACTTCAAGGATAACTGCATGACCTGAGTCCTGTCTGTCACTTTATGCTCATCACACAACCATTCACCCAGATGCTCCAACTAGGAGCTGGGTCTCACTCTGACTCCCCATTCTTCATTGCTCCCGGGGTCGAGCATTTCCACCCCTGTCAATCTTCCCTCCTACACAGCTTTCCTGACTCATGTAACTACCTCCTTCCTATCCTGACCTGCCAGACACCCAGTCCCCTGACTGCATCGCCCACAGGAGGAGACCAGGCTCTCCCAGCAATGCTCTCAAGATCTATCCCGCTTTCCTCTCCTCATGCTCATTTCTCATGGCCCCTCTCCGCTACTCCCCACAAACTGTAGTGTACTGTATCTATCAGCTTGTCAAGCGCCAGGTTTTCTCTAACCTCTGCCTTAAACACTCTTTTTCACACACCAGTGTGACTCCTCACCCTGCTCCTTTAGATAATTGCTACAGAACTTAACCAAAGAACTTCTTGGGGAAATGCCCCGAGCCCTTAACTATTACATTGATTATCACATTGCTCTAGACCAGTGTTTCTAACCCGTGGGTCGTGACCCCTTTGGGGAATCAAATGACCCTTTCACAGGGGTCACCTTAAACTATCAGAAAACATAGATATTTACAGTACAACTCAGAATAGTAGTAACTGTAGTAACTCATAACTCATAACAGTAGCAAAACTACAGTTATGAAGTAGCAACATAAATAATGTTATGTTTGGGGGGTCACCACAGCGTAAGGAACTGTATTAAAAGGCTGCAGCATTAGGAAGGTGGAGAACCACTGCTCTAGACACTCCATATAGCATCTTGTATGTGGTAAATCGGCAACAGTGGTGGTGAATAGATGAATAGATGAGCCAGTGGGTGGCTGGAATGAACGAATCGGAGATGGGTCTTACAACAAGGCATAATGTTAGTACTTCGCAAAAAAAAAAAAAAATGGTCCAAAAGGGCCATCTTCTGCCCTGATCTTTTTCTTCTTTCTTTCTTTCCTTTCCTTTTCTTTATTTGAGACAGGGTTTCTCTGTGTAACAGCTCTTGCTATCCTGGAACTTGCTTTGTAGATCAGGCTGGCCTCAAACTCATAGATTTGCCTGTGCCTGCCTCTGTATTTAAAGGCCTGTGCCACCATGTCCAGCTATCCGGCCTTGCTCTAAGAGAGTCCCCAAAGCAACCTCGATCAGCTTCCTAGGAAGCCACGCTCCCCACTCCTCTTTTTCACTTCCTTCGAGCCAACTGAACCTTGCATTATCCAACAACAGATGGAGAACAGATGCAGGCTTTAACTGGCTGCTTTAAAAGTCAGCCAGGGGCCAGCCACACCAAGCCAGACAGGAGTGAAGAGGACCGAGCTGGGATCACATGTTCACTCTTCTTCCCCTGGGGTCTGTGCTGCGGTCCTCACCTGGGGCTGCACTTCCTGTATTTGCCATTCAGGCCCTTGCCACAGTTCCCATAGGTGTCTCCAGCTGCATTCACCCGCTCAAAGCAGAGATCGAGGGCAGGCCGGGCTCCTAGGTGTACAAGAAATGCCTGTCAGTGCGCAAGCCTGCCAGAGGCTCCCAAGGGCAGGGCTAGCCTTGGGCAATATGACACTTCCATATTCATCAAGACTAATTCAGAGAAAATATTTTAGATTGGTTTTAACATTTCAGTGAAGACGGGTACCTATGGCAGTTGCATGCTAACCCGGCTTACTAAAGAAGGGCTGTCCTATTTCTGGCCTGCAAAAGATCAGTTAGTAATCCATGCCTCAAACATTAAAGAGCTAGAACATTATCTTTGGAATTTTTTCTTCATATCCACCCCATTTTCTCTCTCTTATATCACAGAAAAACATACTCCAGGGCACTGAGGATGCTGTTGCTACAATTAGCGACAATGTAATAAACATATTTGAAAATATCTTCACATCCATAAGCAAGTACAATTGGAGGCTGTTTCTAAATAGTGCTAATTTCCAGCTTCTGAAAATGGTGGTATATAGAATTCCATACCTGAATGTTGGGGGGAGGGGGATCAAAAATGGGCAACAGTAATGTGTTTCTGAATGTGCAATGACCAAAAATTAGTTAAAGACAGAATGTGTACTGAATCCAAAGTGTTTCTGGCAGAGCTCACCCACACTGCATCACGTGACTTTGCTGTGTCTATGGTTCTCAAGACACTTGCACACTTTGCACACAACCAGTGAATGCCACTGAAACCCCTCAGCTCAGACTTGAGGCTACTTATGTTATGAATGGCCATGTTTTCATTGTTCATATGTTGTCTCCTGCAGTGGGTTAATTAAGGAAAACAAAGACTTAATGTTTTCCCTACTGTTATACCTCAGCCGTTAAACACCAGATTAATGTTAATATTTTGTTAGGAGGTTTGGTTTATAAAATTACTGTTTGAATTGCAGACTTGAGTTTCTTTTTAAAAAACAAACAAACAAGTAAACAAAAGAAACAAAAACACTAGCTAAGTATGGTGCCTGCCTTTTAATCCCAGCACTTGAGAGGCAGAGGCAGAGGCAGGTGGATCTCTTGGAGTTGGAGGCTAGCCTGGACTACATAGTACATTTTAGGCCAGCAGGCAAAAAAAAAAAAAAAAAAAAAAAAAAAAAAAATTTGAGAAAAAAAAAAAAAAAAAAAAAAAAAAAAAAAAAAAACAGTGAGACACTATCTCAAAAAATAAAAAATAAAAATCACTAAATGAATCATGATTTGGAATTAAAACAGAATTTCCAACAATTTCTGGTAAGGCTCTAAACATACTTCTGTAATTTTTGTACCACATATCGATGTGAGTTGGTGTTCCCATCATTGACAACTAAAAAAATCACAATATTAATTAACTCTAAAAATTGCTGAAGATGCTCTATGTCCTGCACCATCAACTATTTAGCCAAGATTTAATTCTTTATGTAAAAATAAACAAGTACATGCATTTATTCAAGTGTAAATTTGCTCTACAAAACTATATAAAAGATTATTTTAAAATAAATTTCCTTATGATTTATTATCAAATGTTTACTGTATATACTATTTTTATATTCTCATGTCATATAAAAACTTCTCAGAAAAAGAAGGGTAAGTGGAAAAAATTTAAGCCTAATTTAATTAATGGGACTAGAAAGTGCATTAAAATTTTTGCTATCTCTAAACTGCTTTCTACAGGGGTATCTGGTTCCTCATAACCTCCACAATACCATGTTATGACAGTTGTTCTTATTTATTATATCACTTACTATCTTTGTGATCTAATACATGAAAAAATTCCACTTCATGGTAGTTACAATTTGCTTTCCTTCAATATGTCTGAGGTTAAACATCTTTTGTGGCTTAACAGTCTTTTGTATTTTCTTTTGTTCTCCATTTCTGTTTCATTGGTGTGTGTGTGTGGGGGGGTATTGGAATACAATACCCTGTTAGAACTAAAAACCTCAAGGGACTAGGAAGAATGCTGTCACCTGGCTGCCCCTGGCTGTCTCCCTTAAGCTAAGAAAAGGGGTGGTATTGAAGATGTTCTGAAGCCAAGATGCTCAGCCATGCTAAGTGGCCAGTGGGGAGACTGGCTCAGAGGGGGTGGGTGGAAGAGAACATGCTCTCCAGGAGGGTCCTTACCAGGTCCCCACAGCTGCTGGCACTGTTCTTGGTAAGTGAGACACATGCCGTTGTAGCAGTAGGCCTGGCCACCCTCGCAGGGGGTGCCATCCATCTGGTAAAAGTTGGTGGGGCAGTGGGGTGACTTGCCGGTACAAAACTCGGGCAGGTCACACTGTCGCACCTGCTCACGACACGGGGTTCCAGGAGCCACCAGCTGAGGTGAAGAACCAGAAGAGAAAAGCAGTCACTTCTTCCCTGCCCCTCAACCCTTTCACCAAGAGCTCATCAGCATCTCCTCCATGGAACACAATTTTCCATGACCTTGATATCACAGCACTGATCATGTGGCTTCATTAGCTCAAGCCATCATTGACCTTTTGATATGGACAGTGACTGAGCACCTTCAAAGTCATGTCCAAAAAGGACAAACACAATTCACTCCCTTTTCACACCTGTCTTGGGAAGCAGGCAAGAAATAATATTTATATAACAATTTACAGTTTACTCTGTGCCTTGGCAATTACAGCTACCTTCATGCAGTCTCACTTAAGTGTCATTAGGATTTCATTTAGTTTGCACGACAGTCCTATATAATTCAAGAAGTGAAACACAATCTAGTCAACGTCTCATGGTATGTGGCAGATCAGTGCCCTGATATGTGCACATACGTGCATGCACACACACACATACCCACATATAGGAAGTTGGCACTCGTGTAAGTTTTCAATTTACAACATTCTTGGTTTGTTCTTGAAACTAGCCTCAAACTCATTATTTAGCACAGACTAGCCTTGAACTCATGGCAAGCTCCTGCCTTAGCCTCTGGAGTGCCAGAATTATAAACATGTCTCACCACACTAAGCTTGGGTCTCCAAACTCTTCATCAACAATACATCCCTGCTGTTAGGCCAAATGTGAGGTTGAGCGTTAGCCAAATATTTATCTCATCCAACCTCACAATATCCATGAAACAGATATAGCTGCTTATCCCATTTTGCACATTAAAGAACCAATCAACAGCACATTTGGGAAAACTGTAAAAACCAATTGAAAACCTTCGACTTGAGCTTCTCCCAACAGTGTGTCTAGCATGAGCCAGTCTACAGACAGACAGACAGCTGAAACTCGGATGGTGATGAATTCCCCAAATGCACACAGGCAGGGCCTGAAGTCAAGGAATCCTTTGTGAGGCTCAATCTGAAATCCAGGAGCTGAGTGAATGGTCACTCCATGCTTACTCCTTAGCCTTCATCTGAGATTTGAAGGGCTCAACCCAGCACAGCCTCTCTGGGGCTTCCAGGTCAAAACAAATGGTGTCCAAGTTCCCCCAAGCCAGGCAAGGACACCTATGGCTCAGAATAAAGCCCTCCCTTGATCTCAGAAGACCATGCTACCCACTGTTGGAGCCCACCAAGGTTTCCTAGTGGCTTTAGCCAGCAGGACTGCTTAAGAGGATGATTGGGCCATGGGCCTGGGTACCAGGTGTTTGGAAGAAAAAATATACAGAAATAGAGGAAGATAAAAGCCCAGAGGCAAAGGATAGATGGGATAATTTAAGAAAGCTGGCAAGAAACAAGCTAAGCTAAGGCTAGGCATTTATAAGTAATAATAAATCTCCGTGTATACTTATTTGGCAGCTGGGTGGTGGGCCCACCAAAGAGGCAAAAGAGTAAAAAAAAAAAAAAAA
>CABHPR010099733.1:0-13054 GCA_902168415.1 Peromyscus melanophrys
AATGTAAGTCTATGTCCGTCCCATAAATGATCTGTATTTAGTAAATGCAAGTCTTTTTATTTGTTTCCCACCATAGCTAGCATATAGTGCTTTTTGGAAAGGGCCAAAAAACCCAGATACATCTCACTACTTTATAGTTTAATTTTATTTCTCTAAACTAGACAGTGAATTTAATAAGGGTCCCTTTTATGAGACAGGGGAGGAGGCAACACCAGTGGTCACACCACCGAAGAAAGTAAATCCCCCTCCATGGCGGAATGTTAAAAAGCCCAGTTTTGCACAGGTCTTGGGCATTTAGATTTATTAAAAAAGAAGACTGAGAATCTTCCTCTCATTAGCTCCAACCTCTCTTCCAAGCTCTATAATTACATACTAATTGCCTATTTCAAACATCCTTCTTCCATCTCTAAGCTATTTCATGCTTAATACAACTAAACTAACCTGTCAATTTCTTCCCCCCTTCATTATATCTTCCTCCTCCAGCAGACATTCAGACAATTCCAAATTAGTACGGCCATTACCCATGCAGTCATGCATGTCAGCAGAAAGACTTTTGATACTTTCATACCTTTAACCCCTCATTTAATCCATTTGATCTCAATCATTCTCGTTTGCTTCACACAATGTGCACTCCATTTTCATTCTTGATTTTTGGTGAAGAGTGTTAAGCATTTTTCACCTGTAGTAGTGTGAAAATCTCATATTTAACTGACATTATCCATCTCATTTTCTACATGGCAGCTAAGATGATAGTTTTAAATCCCCTAAATTCTTTGTTGTGACCACACTGTGGATATGACCTACTGAGAACGCTATGTTCAGTCTCTATTTGGACCCTAACTCCTTTTGCTGCAACCCCTGTGTATTGTCTATAGGAGTTTCCACTCCTTGACTGTGCTATGTGCTTGCCCACGTCATGTTTTTATACATGCTGTCCTTATTTCTGCAAAATTTTATCATCCCAGTCTACACAATTGGCTTCTCTTTTTTGAAATCACACTTTAAATTTCTTCTGAAAGGTCATATGTATTTTATTTCCTGACAGCTCCACACATGTGCACAGTGTATTTGAGCCACAACCCCTCCATCACACTCTCTATCCTATTCTTCCTCTTGCTCAAACCTTTCTTCTTCCCAGGTAGTTTCTTTCTAATTTTCACATCTTTTTTTTTCTATTTTTACACATTGAGTTTAGTAAGGGATGCTTTTATGAGCATGGTGAGGAGCCGTTCACCAGCGAGTACAGCACTGAAGAAAATAAGTTCTTCTCTTCCACGCTGAAATGCTGAAAGGCTTGATTCTGTGCAGATCTTGGCAGATAACCACAGTAGAGGTGATTTCATGAGTGCAACTGCCATGTCCCATCCAGAAATGTCTCCATCCTTTAACATAGATATGATCACTACTGACAGGAAAATTCCTGAACCAACTGAAATCTATACTTTCCTGTAACATCAGTGAGCTGAAGTTTCAGACAAAATGCTACCTCAAAGCTGGAGAAGCAGCAAACGTAGATAGATAATCATGTCTAAATTAGCTTGAACACAAAGGAATGGTTCGAGAGCCACAATTTTAAAGAAAGAGTTACTTAAATGGCAATTTTGATGAGCTGCAATAAGCTGAATGTACCTTACAGTGAGTTCCTCACAGATTTCCACCCTGTGGCTAAAATTGTGAAATCAAAAGTAGACTTCACTTTGGAAAAACCAATTAAATTGATAACATTACCCAAATTAAACACAACAAAAAGAAAAGATACAAGTTACACATACAAGAAATTAAAGCAAAGTCATGAATGTTGATTCTAGAATATTAAAGAATAATTTTAAAACACTGTGAAGAACAGCATAGCCACAATTTGGTTATGTATATGAAAACCTTGAAAGACAATTGTTGTGCTCAGATCGCGACCGCAAAGAGACCACTGAAGACCAAGGATGTCCAGAATGCAACAGCAAGGTTTATTCTATAGATACAAGCCTAGGCAGGGAATTCATCCTTAAGTACTCACCACAGCGAGGCAGGGAGGAGTTCCTCTTTCTTTGTGGGGTTAACTATTCAAAGGCAAAAACCACAAGCCATTCGGGGCAGTCGGGGGTTTGGCACGGGTGCAACTCAAATTGGTTTATTTTTATTTTTGAAGGTCTCTGTTCTCTTTTTCATCCTTATTTGTCTTGCCTTTTTTTGTCTGAAGCTATACTGTCCACCCTATGAGTCAGGTCACCTTGTCCCTGAGCCAGGACATCCATCTCATGGTTTATCAGTCACCACCAGATGGTCAGTCATTCTGACTCTGTGCTTTGGAATTTTCCCAGAAGGGGCGGGGGGGGGGGGGGGGGTGCGGTGTCGGACCACCATCAGCTCTGGGAATGTGAAAACTGGCCTGAGTTTTACTGTTAAGGAGTCCCCTTAAAAACGAATATGGGAAGGGGTGGTGAGGGTCTCACAACAATAAATGAAAAAACTTTCACAGAGAAAGAAACTGTCTGAATAGAACAACATCTGTTGAAGCCAATCCCTCATCCTAAGAAAAGGAGCCAAAACTACTTCTAAGAACCAGGCCCCTTGAAACAACAGTTAACAGTCAAGATTATGGAAAGTACAAGATGCAAGATGGCCCAGAAAATAATTAAGAAAAAATTAAGAGACACATGAGGCACCCTGCAGGAGTTTCTACAGGCCGAGTCTGGAACAGTTTGGTGACTGAAATACTTAATAACATTAGTACATGTTAATATATATGTTAAGAAATTAAGAAATAGAGAAAGAAAACTTGGAGAAATTATTAACAAATTATAACTGAAGGTGGAGGTCATGCAGTAAATTTAGAAGTGATGATGACACAGGGAAATAATCAATAGGTGAGAAGATTCCTTAACAGACATTTAAGAAAAATGAGAATAACTACGCAGCCTGTGGCTGTCACCCTAAGAACTGCTTATTAATTACAAAGGGAAGGTGGTATTTTTTCATGGGAAATTTTGACAAACAACATTTTAAACCAAATGATCAAAGTTAGCATGAGAAAGGCCAACCTGTGTGCCTCAGATGTGACCCAGTGGGGAAAGGAGATTGGCTTAGTGACGCTCCTTTCAAAGATGTCTGCACTGAGTTGGACTCTGGGGCAGTTCATTAAAAGTCTACATGCCTAGTTTCAAAAACTTCAATTCCAAAAGAGTTAAAGTAAGAAAAAGAAATCTAACAGTTAAATAATCTGCATGCTCTGAGATTTTGATTTAAAGCAGAAATAAAAATAACTGTAGATGTAACCAACCGTCTTATTAAAATCAAACCTGAGGCCAGTTATTGGGGTGAAATGCTGGAAGATCAGAGAAGCAGAACAAGCCACCGCTTCCTCACCTGGCCAATTCCTCAGGTGATCCTGTTTCCTCAGACTGGATGCCTCTCAGCTGAACTGTGCTGCTCAAAGTCTAAAAGCTTAACCAGCCAAATGCTTCTAGTTTCTGGTCCTCACGCCTTATATACCTTTCTGCTTGCTACCACCACTCCCTTGGATTAAAGGCTCGCTTTCTGGGATTAAAGGCGTGAGTCACCATGCTTGGCTGTATCCTTGAACACAGAACACAGAGGATTTCTGCCTCTGGAATGCTAGGATTAAAGGCGTGTGTTACCACTGCCTATCCTAAGTATCTAGTGGCTGTCTGTTCTCTGACCTCAGATAAATTTATTAGGGTGCACAATATTTTGGGGAACACAATACCACCACAATCCTTCCTGCATTTCTAATGTGTATGGTTAAATAAAATGCTGAGTTTCATGGGAACAGTCACTACTTTAAAATACCTAGACAACACTGGAAAATGTAGTATGTAAAATCAAGTCATTAGGTACTAGGGATCTCCATGATGCTGGTGTTATGCTCTTCCCAGCTTCACTGCCCACCTTCAAGAAATGTCCTAAAAGGAATAATATTTGCTTGAGAAATTCTATTAGCTTAAGATAAAATAACATAGGGATTTTATTTGAAAATGTATGGTATTCTGTTTCTTCAAATGCAAGAAGAAACAGAGTACCATATTGTTGTTCTACTATCTATTGTTGTTCTACTAGTTCTTCCTCTCTGCTAACAAAACACCAGTACATATAGAAGATAAATTAAAAGTTTCAGTTTTCAATAAATGATGGGTTTTTTAAAGAACTACAGAACATACTGTTTTAAAAAAGATTTACTGTACAATAATCTTGGACAGAAGCTTCTTTTTAAGTTGTTATTTATTTTAAAAGTAAGTAATGGATAAAGGAAATTAATATTGTAAAAAGTTATTCTGTCAAAAAATAAAGACTGTTACTACAAAGAGTATAATAATCTTAACAGAAACATTTAAACAATGTGTCTTTGGTTGCTCTTAGTATCTTATATCTGTCCTATAAAATTTTAAAGGAATGATATTC
The DNA here is from genome assembly GCA_902168415.1 of Peromyscus melanophrys. Classification (NCBI taxonomy): domain Eukaryota; kingdom Metazoa; phylum Chordata; class Mammalia; order Rodentia; family Cricetidae; genus Peromyscus; species Peromyscus melanophrys. The sequence goes on from CABHPR010099733.1 coordinate 4,414, forward strand.
CTTTGTAGTTTTGTAGTAGTTTCAAGATATGTGTTTTTGTTTTTATTTTGTTTTGGTTTGGACTAATATAGTACCTTTCAGGAGTTCTCTTCATTGACAGCATTCTTTAAAAGTACAGCCCTCAGAAATAAATTTCATATAAGTGATGCTTTTGATGGAACAGAGTTTCTTGAATTCACTTAATTCTGTTTAAGTCATGGGGAGATCACTTCAGGTATGAGGTAACACGATATTTTAGAGTAGACATCCAGAAAACTCAATTCTAATTCTTTCTGTTCTTGAGTCACAGAACACAAGATTCAACATTACTGCAGAGTAAATATACCACACAAAAGGGTGGGCTTTTTTTTAATTCTTCTTTCATACATTACATCCAGACCACAGTTTCTCCTCCATCCACTCCTCCCAGTTCCTCCCTCCCACCTTCCCTTTCCACCAGATCCACTCCTCCACTGTTTCCCTTTGGGAAAAAAAAAAGCCTCACAGAGATATCAACCAAACATGGCATAACAAGTTACAATAAGACTAGGCACAAAAACCTCATTTCGAGGCTGGACAAGGCAACCCAGTAGGAGGAAAAGGGTCCCAAGAGCAGGCAAAAGAGTCAGAAACACCCCCACTCCCACTGTTAGGTGTTCCGAAAGAACATTAGGTTACAGAACCATAACATATATGCTCAGACCCATGCAGGCTCCATGACTGTCCCTCAGTCTCTGTGAACCCCTATGAGTCCGGATTATGTGATTCTCTGGGCCGTGTTCTTGTACTGTCCTTGACCCCTCTGGCTCTTATAAAGAATTTTGATAGAATTTACCAGAGATCATTGTCAACAAGACTGACTAGCAAGAATATTAACAAAAGAGCATCAAAATCTATTACCCTGTTAAAATATTCACACTGATACATCAGGTCTAGAACACTCTCACGTCTCCACCTGGGAGCAGGTTAAAAAGTCAACCTGTCCTGCAGAACACATCAGATTGTCTTCATACCTTATGAGATATTAACAGTAAGAAGATGCTGTCACTTCGGGTAAAGGCAAAATTATCTAACCCTTTAATATTTTGGTAAATTTTGTTCTATATCTGACTTCTATGAGTTTTTAACTGTAGGAATATTGAGTAAAAACAGACTAAGACAAAAATATGTATATAAGTGTGGACATGTATAGATTTTATTACTCTGTGATTATATGTATTTCTTCAATATTTATCAATATATATGAATTTTAATATCTTAACTCTTATGCATTGTAACATTCCATAAGGTAGGCATGTGTGTGTGTGGCAAGCTTTTTGTCACAAATTGAAAGCTTGGGATCTATCTGAAGAGATGATAATATCCCCAAGTTTAGTGTACTATGGGATAAGTGAAAAACCTGAGAAGAAATCATTGCAGTGGGTGAAACATAACCATTATTGCCACTCTGTTGTCTTCTACTATCCACTGTGCCATTAGTACAGGAACCTGGAGAGGGGATGTCTTGATTTACATCTGAGTGGAAATGTTGCAGCCTTCTGGTCAGGCTCCTCATACTTCACAGGATATGTTTATCTTCTTCGTCACTGGCTGTCAGCATATGGCACAGCATAGCCACATTCCAAAGACTTGTGAAGCAATGTGACCTTGCCAGTGATACTGACAAAAGTTGGGTTTCAAGGAACATTTGTGCTCAATTGTTTTTAATGATATATTTAAATTTCCCCGTAGACAAATCAAATTAATTGATTTTACTTTTTATTTTATCATGGGGTTTTGCTTACTCCCTTCTCTTTCCATATGGATTTATTTTGCTTCAATTAATTGATCTTTGAACTTTGTGGAACTCATTCTTACATTCTATTTCTAAAACATGCCATAATAGGGATAGTTTAATGGTTTTTTTTTCTTTTCAAAAAATGGAAGTCACTGAAGGCAAATTTCTGTGGAAAATGTATAATGTCATAAACAATCATCTATGTTTTTTCCTTGTCTAATTTGTACTAGTTTGCTTTCTCAGTCTTCCTGGACTGCTCTTTTAAAACATTGTCCTGTGGGAAGATTCAGTTCTTTATTCTGTATCTAAAGTGTCTGAATCCCTGCTGTTGTTGAAAGAGGAAAAGTTTATACATAGGCTGTAATTTTTCAATCCTCCTTGATCAACAATATAGAATTTCAATATTTGCTGAATTAATCATAGGCTTTCTTCTGAAAAAAAAAGATTGTCTGGTCAATCAAATAGACAACACACATTTCCAATTTTACTGTAAGCCAGTTGCTAACATATACCACACTTTAGCTCCTTTATATCTTGGATTCCTGTCAAAATACACACCATTACATAGCCAATAATTTCCTCCCACCTCAACTGGCTACATCTATCTTTTATGTTATGAATTTTATCTTTAATTGAATATTTTAAAAATTATTGAGTAGATTTTAAATTTTCTCATTATAAAAAATCAAAGTGTGAGGTAATAAATATCTTAGATATTTTGATTTAATATTTTTATAATATACATGTGGATCATATCACATTCTATAACATTGTTATATATGTAAATTTTCATTCATCACCTGAAAACATGATAATAAAATTAAAAATCTAGGTTTACCAAAACATTTGATAAATATGTTTAAGGATGCATATTAAAGCTCACTTTTTGCTCCCTTCTGCATGACATTACTGATTACTTAATGTGCATATTCAAATAATAACAACTGACTAATGGCAAATTGTCAGATGCTGTCCATTACATTTTAGTAATTGTATGGGCATGATATAAGCTTTAATTTTAATTACCATGAATAACAAACATCCATCTTTGCTACACACAATATGTCCTTGGGAAGTGAAAGGGAGACATGGTAAAAGTCCTTGATGTTGAGAAGCACATGATATGAAAGAGAGCTAGACATACAGCAGAGTCATAAGGCTTTTACCTAGCATAAGCAAAGACCCTGGGAATCAGTTACCACCACAACACACCCTAATGAGAGCAAAGAAAATACATTTGAATTTTAGAAGAGGTCAATGAATACTGCAGATAGGAATTATCTATGTTTTTTTAAAAAAAAAAATAAAATTTGCTAATCAGGTAAGTGGGACTATCTCCCAGGTAGAAGAAATTTCTAGAACCACAGTGCAAGACATGTTTCAAAAATTACAAACACAAAAGGCCTGTGTTTATATATGTGTTAGCTATCAATATGGGCCCTTACATGCTTTACCTGGGGATAAATGAGAGATTAGGATAACTGAAACATTTGGTTGAGAACTTAGACCAGTATGTAAGAACTTCAGATGTTGTCTTGTAAATGACAGGGAGCATTGTAGGTGGAAGTTTCCGTTCCACCAGCAGCTCCCAAATAAACACTCAGAGTCTTAATAATAATTATAAATGCTTGGCTGATAGTTCAGACTTATTACTAACTAGTTCTTACAACTTAAATTAACCCATTTCTATTAATCTATGTGCTGCCCCAAGGCTCAGGGCATTTACCTCTCCAGCATGCCTTGCTTACTCTCTGTCCTGCTGGTGACTCTTCTGTTCCACCCTTTTTTCTCACAGAATTTTCAGTTTGGCTCTCATACCTAACCTTATTCTGTTCAGCTTATGACCAGTCAGCTTCTTTATTAAACCAATACAAGTGACAAATCTTCACAGTGTACAAAAGGATTATTCCACAGCATTTTCCACTTTTTGTCTAATTAAAAAGGAAGATTTTAACTTTAACATAGTAAGATTATATACAACAAAAACAGTTATTAAGTAAGAATTACAGTTACAATACCCAGTCCATTTGATTTGACAAAATTAGAGAAAATATTCTATTATTTATCTTATCTTTGTGAGTCTAAAGTTTTATACCTAATTTACTTTTTACAATAACTAAGGAACACTATAAATTTAACTATTCAGTATTAACTCCATCAAAGACCCAGGAAGGGTGAAATGTTACCTAATGACAGGGACATTTGGCTGCCTGGACAGTCACCCTAGGTTCTTCTGTAACATTGGGCATCCATCTTTGGCCAAGAGGCCTAGTATATCTGACAGAAATTTCTGAGAAGCAGAGAATTTTGAGGGACTATCCTACCTTGTCTTAGCTAAGTTTAGCAGTTGCTTTCTTTTGCATCCTACTGTTCAAATTTGGACAGCATACCATCAGCAATTGAGGCAAGAGCAGTTTCTTTTCCCAGTGGCTAGCTTTTTCCACAAAGAAAGCAAATTCCATATGGATTTTCTTCAATGCCCATCATCTTCTCTGAAGTAAATTGGTGCTGCCAGGAGCAGACATGTCTCACTATCAAGAAAAGCCTTATGTTATTAAAACATTTTAAATGTTATATATGTAGGTCTTTGAAGTGTTTGAAGATTATCTATCTATCTAAAATATGTCTGTGTATAATCCTGAAAATATACCTAACATGACTGTAAGTTTGATTATTATAGATGACTATTAATCTGTATTTCTGAATTATACATTACATTTTTTAATGAACTGCATAAACATAATACCCTAAACAAGAGGAGAAACGCACACACAGTATAACAAAATTAACTTTAAATTTGTATCAATAAACTAAAATCACACCAATGTAAATTATTTTGAAATTAATAGTTGTTTTTTATTAAAGTACATCCAATAATCTACCCTTTTACCTCATCATTTCTATATCATATCCCCTTTTTTCCTTTAGAAAGAGATCTTTGAATTTAACTCTTTTGTTTAGCCTTTTTTTCCTGACTCTGGCCAATAACAACTTGTAACCAACCCTATGGTGATATTTTATTTGTACTGAAATGTGATTTTACTTGTATGTTAATAAATAAAGTTGCCTGGAGGTCAGAACTAATAGCAAGCCATAGCAGAAGTCTGGCAGTGGTAGCACATGCCCCTAATCCCGATCACATGACAGGCAGATCTCTGTGTGTTCAAGGATACCACCAGCATGGAGACACACACTTTTAATCTCAATACCAACCATAGAAGATCTGGAGGTCTGTATAGATGGGCAGTGATGAGGAGGTCATTGGTTGGGTTTACAACCAATGAGAAGGCAGAACATAAAGTCTATAAGAAGACAGATACACAGGAAGTAGCACTCTTGCGGAGGGAAGGACAGGAGCGACAGTGAAGGGTAAGGTTTTTAGCGCTTAGCTATTACTCTGACCTCTTGGGCTTTCATCTCTGCACTGGCTCTGTGTTTATTTAACAAGACGGTTACATCTACACAACCCCTCTTAAATGATAACAAACATCCATAGCTAATCTTTCTGGAATGCAGGCATTGTTTTTTTCTAGACTGCTTCCTGTTGCTTGGGGGCACTGGCATCTTTGGGAGAAACTTGAGAAAATCAGAATAATGATTAAGTCTTGGCTGGAATTGTCTGTGAGCCTTGAAGCTGTTCTGGATGTAGGACTCACCAACTGCAACAGAGGCATTCTGAGACGTTGGATCATCTGGGCCATCCATTTTCATTGGTGTTTGGTCCCCTTGCTCTGAAAATACAACAACTTTCAAAGGTAACATATACATCAGTATTAATACAAGTATAGACTGTGCATTGTACACAAGTTAGCCAAAGTTTTTTTTTAATGTTTGAGCAGGAAAAATATATACCATGTGTAATGTAGTTATTCTAGGTTTATTTCTTTATGTCTATAGTCAGGATTTCAGAGGGTCTGCATCAATCAAATCTGATCATCTTTATCCTTGAACAAATCCACAGCCTCTCATTTTCTGTGGAAATAAAAACATAAACTGTTACCCAAAGTAACATATCTTTTGACTTAAATTTTGAAGTCACGATATTTTTTAAATATATGGGTTGGTTTAATTTAGTACCTTTTATAATCTAGTGTCTCTTAGCAGCCAAAAAACTTAAAGGCAATACAAGAACATATAAGATCCAGACTCTCTGTGTTTTTTACATCCTTATGTGGCTTATTTTTCCCTTTTTAAGGACTTTATTATTTTAAAACTATACATTTCTTTTTCATGACTATCTGTACCATCTCTTTTCTCTCCCAAGCCTGTGTATATTTTTAAACACACTGTAACCCATCTAGAGTTTTTTCCTATCTGAATCTTCTTTATTGATTATCTGTAATCTTTTCCTGACCACATGATCCTTCAAACTGTTAGGTGGTGTGGCTAGGACCAAAGCCTCTGCTTTGGTGGCTGGCTCCACCCTGCTTGGTTCCCTGAGAGTCTAGCTCCATGATGGAGGTACCACCATGAGAGACACATTTACTGCCCTAACTGGGGTGAATTTTTGGGTCCATGCTGCCACTGAGTACTGCACCACCCGCTGTTCATAATCCCCACTTAAGTGTTCAATAGCAGGCCCTCTTAAAAGAGCCACACTCATGTTTGCTGCTAGCCTTGAGCCAGGAAGCTGTCTCTTAAAGGAGCTTGTGTCTCTGCTTGCTGCTAGCAGAGTCTAACCAAGAAAAATTGGTTACAAAGAAACCAAGCTTGACTCTATTTTTGTGTGTTTAGAATCCTTTTTAAGCTTTTTCAGGTCTTATATGGAAATTCTGGCCCCATGTTGGAATGCTGTTTGTAGGCAGAGCTTTCCTGTGCTGGCAGCTGCTCTCAAATATACACACTGAGGCTTACATTAATTACAAGTATTCGGCCAATAGCTCAGGCTTGTTACTAGCTGACTCTTACATTTTTAATTAACCCATATTTCTTATCTATGCCATGTGGTTTTTACCTCATTTTCTACATATCCTGCTTTCTCTGCGTCTGCTGATGTCTCCTGAGACTCCACCCTCTTCTTCCCAGTTTCCTTAGTTTGGTTGTCTTGCCTAACATTATTCTGTTCAGCTATTGGCCAGTCTGGTTTTTTATTATAACAATCCAAGTGACAAATCTTCACAGTGTACAAAGGATTATTCCACAGCAAAGGATGGCAAATTTTAAGACAAACCACCATAAATCTTGTTTTTAGGTTTATAAATTTTCTACATGGTAAAAGTTGAAAATTACTCTGATAATCCTGCAGTATTCCTTTGTAAGTTGAGCATGCAAGCCTGACAGTGATGAATGTCACCTCTCACAGCTGCTCCAGACAGTCTAATGATATGACTCATATCTCTAGATGCTTCCATCACTTGCATTCACCCAGCAGACCTTTCTTTTCTGTGTGAGAATTGCTCACAAGAACAATTCACTCAGCTTTTGTTCATTCTTCAGAGATAAAATTGTCAGCAAAGAAGTAATAACATTTTATCAAATTTTCTATTTTAAGTGAGATAAGTGTAGAATTGTCTAGATTAAAGTTCTTATGTGTATATAATAAGAACACTGGTGTGGATTGTTTTTTGAGTGGTACATGACCAATGCTAGTATATGTGTAAGTTTGACAATACTATACAATCAAATAAGGATCAAAATTTCATTCATTCTCATATATTGTTGTTCAGTATGGGAAGCAGCTGTCTAGCCAAGTATTTCACCATACTTTCAGCCAATATTATCCAGGCCAGAATCAGACAGACCACAGAGGGCTATGCCATTAGTAGCTGAAGTAAACACAAACGACAGAATTTTTTAGCTTATGCAATGCAATTTTGGAGATAATTAATGTCTGAAAAAGTTTTATTTCCTATATATTTAAACAAGTGCCAGTCCTCCATTTTCAGTAAGGAGAATTTTATGTTCTTTGCACTAATTTATTCAAGAATTCTTTAATTTTTTAGTGTGGCATTATCTACTATCATTGGGTATTTTTTAATGTGAGCAGTGGAAAGTCCTTCAAGCCATCTTCTGTGTTCTTCTAAACCTTTATCCCTCATTCTTTAGGCATATTCTTTGTCCCAGCACAGCAAGTTATTCCAAAGCAATGTGCTACTACACTGCCAGACCCCAAATCAAAAATCTGCTTTCTTTCACATGGTACAGAACTAAAATGTGGGTTGTGAGTGATAAGTATTCTCATTATTACTAAAATATCACATATGTGAGACCCTCTATAAACTGTGACATCAAACTAGGGACGATTTACACTCTAAACAAATGACTTTCTACCACACACATGGACTCTCCATCAAGACACAAACTATTCTGAACTATGTTCTCTCTGTCATTTGAGCATCATCTTTCATGATCAAATGATGGAATTAAGGAAATGCAAGTCAAAACAACTTGAGATTTCATCTCACCTCATTAAGAATAGCAAATATCAAAAAAAGAAAAAAACTGACACCAAATCCTGGAGGGGATATGGGGAGAGGGGAAAACTTATTCCCTGTTGGAGGGATTTTAAACTAGTGCAGTTACTCTGGAAATCAGTGTGAAGAATCCTCAAAAAGCTAAAAATAAATCCACCATATAATCCAGTTATTACCACTACTTGGCAAATGCCCAAAGGAATGGACATCCTATGCTACAGATATTTGCTCAGCCATGTTTATTGCTTCTCTATTCACAATATCTAGGAAATAGAAAGAACCTAAATGTGCATGAGTTTTGTTACTTATATGTTATTCATATATGTTACTTATGTTTTCATATATGTTACTTACATGTTTCAAAGATCAGTCAACACCAGTATACATACTAATGTAGAAGTGGGAAAGCACAAGAGCCCTCAACACTAGACAAAGAGCTACAGACAACTAAGGAATGCTGAGAGCTGGAGAA
>CABHPR010099733.1:13454-25350 GCA_902168415.1 Peromyscus melanophrys
AATAATCTTCCCCAGGGGAAAGCACATATGTAATTTTAAAATAAGTATAATTTATAATTCTTTATTGTTCCTTAGATTAACACAAATAAAGACAGCATTTCATTCCTTGAATATTAATTTTGGTAAAAATTACATAGGATTTATTCAAGATTGCTGATAATAAGACAAAAACCTGGACTGAGGAAAATATTAGTAAGAACATTGCCATTAGCTCACAAGGTGGAATGTATTAAATGAACTATCACTGGAGTGCAGCGGGCAGCCACTCCAGCTTTGACCTGGAAGTTCCAACCCCATTGAGGCTTCGGTAATGGTCACGCCTACAAGGCGGGGCTGAGAGAGGACGCTGAAGACCCGAGATCCAGATGCACAGGCTCTCTTGGTTCCTGGACCCTGGACGCTGGAGGTAGACCGAGCAGAATTCTCCAGAGAACACCGCCAGACTGCACCACACCTTTCCCAGACCCTGTAAACTATCCCTTCACTTGTGAGTTACCCCACAAAATAAACCTCCCTTTTAACTACGTGGAGTGGCCTTTATAATTTCACCAATACTGGAGCCTTTGTAACTACAGGTGGATTGATCAACTTGTCTCCAAGTATATTCATCTTATTCTCATTTTTTTCTTCCAGTGGTACAAAAGACAAGACACTGATTCATACACACAATAATATCACAGCATAGTCTTTCTTCCCCTGACACAAATATAATTAAATAAAAAAAGTACCATTTGGCATTTTATCAAATACATATATAATATATTTTTGTTATTCTTGAGACTCAGGGACTTAGCTTTTATATGTGATAACCCATAAAACAAAAAATCAGGTTAAAAAATATTTGTCCTTTAAAAGCATTAAATCAACCATTGCCACTGACGAACTTGCATATATACTTTCATGTAAATAAATGTAGATTGGCAAAGTCAACTATACTGGAACAATTTCAGGAGGGAATAATTGCATGATTCTACCCCTAAGTTATGTCAAGGACAGGAAGTTTCAAGCTATTAATCTATCTATTTTTGAATATTTCATTCATAAAAGTGAAAGGCAAAGGACAACTCTATGATAAGAATTGGGATAATCGGGTGGTACACTAACATAGGGCATACTTGAGTGTCAGGTGTTGCATAATGAAGACATACACACCTAAATATTCCCCTACTTACTCCCAGAATGTAGTTGTAGAAATTTTATTTCTATAATTTTAAATATATAAATGAAACAACTTTTAAATAGCTTTCATGAGAATATATGAAATATATATATTTCACAGCAACAGGAAGAAACTTAAAAGCAAATACTCTTTATCAATACTCAACTCTGTCTATGATTAATCAACCAGCAGTTTCCAGACTTCTAACCAGAGATAATTTCCAGCTCATCAATCGATGGGGAAGTTCTATTTAATATTTTCAGGATCCAAGAGAAGGTTAAATTAAAGAAGGAAATAAGCCTGTAACTATAACACAATGAATTGCTCCCATTAGAGGACTGACCTCTTTTTTATTGTTCTTTCATTTTATTAAAGGTATAAAGTTTCTAACAAATGCATAGTTTCCATTTAGCTTACATAATGCTGATGATTTCAGCTGTTTACAATGTGCCTCAAATATTTTCCAGAACATTTAATCTTAACCCCATCACTGTGTTCTAGAGATAAGATGGTAAATTTTCAAAAATACAGGAAATGTTAAGATCATTTCATACTAAGAGAAATTTGGTGTGCAGCCATTTTTCTGGTGGATTATAATAAAATAGGTTTATTTACTGATATTTATTCTCTTGATTGGTTGTCTCAATAACAGGCTTAATAACTATACTTGCAAGAATATAATATCTTAAGCTAAAGAAATTATTAATTCTGGTTAGTTTTGACTCTCATTTTCATGGGTTTGTGGGTTTTTTAAGAGGGAGATAAACAACATACAGCTAGGTGGATAAGGATGTGGAGACTATCGTGGAGGAGTTTTGAGAGGAGAAATTTAAGATCACAAAGAGAAATGGACTTTCTTTAACTTTGGGCACTTGCTCACAGTTGTAAACACACATTCCTACCCTTCAAGGGGTGGGGGTGATTCTATGATATATGATACATATCTGTCTATATATGATAGAATACTATCTATTTACCTATACACCATCAATTTACCTATCTCTCCTCCTAACATTAAACTTCATCAAAAATCTGAATATGAGTAATTTTTTCTTGTTTTTAAATTCAAAGCCAGAAGTTAGCTCAAAGGAATATTTAGTGATTAAAAAGCTGAGTTATATGAGATACATATAAGTCCTATTTATTAAAAATCCAGTCAAACTATCATCATTTGATTTTTTTAATGAATTATATAAAAACATGGCACCATTTTATTTTAGACTGCTCCATCTGGGTGTATCTCCCTCACCTTTTGCTGATTTTGATTACTTTTCTTAATTAGAACAGTTAAAAAATAAGTAAACTCGTTTAAAATTTAAACATTAATGCAAATACACATTAGCAAATTCATGTTTCTCTTTCAAATTCTATCATTTGATTCATAGTTTAGGGAAAAATATTTTCAATTGTGATCTCTAAATTACTCTAAACTATGTTTAAAAATTGTCTTTTCAGTCTAGCTGTTTGCATTGTAGTACTTTTCCTAGGAAATCAAAAAGGGTTAGTTATTTCTAGTGGAGCAAAGGAGCTAATGGAAGTGAACTATGTTAAGTAGTTGTGCAGATAAAGCTGAATATGGAAGAGTGAATTTCAGGGAAAGTTTTGAGAGAAATCATCTTTGAGTTGTTATTTTATTTTGAGTAGTCACCAAAATGTATGAAGATGAATTTTCAATGGTAGCTACTTCCCTTTGCAATGAAACATCTCTTAAATATTAACTTAGAAGGCTAGAAAGATTCCTCAGTAGTCAAGAGCACTACTGCTGTTGCAGAGGACCCTGCATTCTTTTAGAATAATCATTTGAAAACACATTTCATCTCACTCACAATAGATGATACACATATGTAAGCACATGCATATGACACTGTCAGAATTAACTGCCAATAATCATATGTCCATCTCATATAATATCAATTGCAAAATCTAAGCATAAAAATTGTAAAAGTAAAAAAAACAAAAAAATTGTAAAAGTAAACAATAGTTCTGCCTTTTATTTACTTATAAATAAAGATTCCATTTAAATCATATCTGTTCAGAAGAGAATATTTATTTACTTGTACATTACTTAATGTCATGAATATTTAATCTTGTGATGTAAATATAATGAGAAGTAAAATCTTCAACTATGACTCCTATGGGGGTCCCTAAAAGCATCAAGGACAGCAGGAAAATTATCCACAGATAGACAAGAATGAAACTCAGTTCAACCCAACTTAGTTAGCTGATGCTGGGCCAAACTTCTAGAGTCTGACACTGAGTTGTTTAATTTAGCCATATTTAAGCACAGCACATTTTGGAAAATGTTTCCTGGTGACAATTAACTCAGTTCCATGTATACAACAAAGCTTAAGACATGTTTACATTGAAATTCTTTATAAAGTATGTATGGCTTCTTCCTTAAAAATGGGTTCTGTTGACTTAGAAACAATGCTCAAAATAAGAGAATGACTGAGGTAAATACAATACTTGTGGGAATCAGGATTGGCCTGGCCCCAAGATAACATAGAAGTTACTTAGGCTGTTGCAAAGTACAAGCAGCATCTCTCATAAGGATGGGTTTATAGACTAAGTAGCAATGCTCAAAATTCAGGGGGAAAATTCTGGGATAAACATAATATTCAGGAGGATTGGGGTGAAGCTTGTCCCTACAGATAGCAAAGGATTACCAGATCATAAACTACATATCTTCCCAGTGTTCCAAGTGGAAGATGGTAAGCATCTCCTTCCTTTGAAAAAGTGTGCCTGCATGTTTAACTTTCTTGGGTTCTCCAGAATAGGTGTGTGCACAAGGACCTATTGCCTTCTACAGACTCCAAATAGTTCAGTTAAGTCTCCAGTACTCATCATTTTGCCATGATGGAAAAAGTGATAAAACTCTTTTCATTATAAGCAAACTTCTGTGATGTGTGATGTTCATATATTGTTCTAATATTAGAGAATTGTAGAACATAAGTAGTCTTTTTGAAAAATGGTGCTTTTTAAACTTTAAATGTTTGTGTGTGCATGAATGGGTGTGTGTGTAAATATGAGTGGGTGCACATTTCAGATCAGAACACAACTTCCAGAAGCTAGTCAACCTCTTAAATTATGTGGGTCCTGGGGATCTAATTAGGTTGCCAAGTTTGTACTCCAAGTATTTTTATCTAATAAGCCATTTCTCCAGACAGATATTGCAGTGATACCACACAAAAGAAGAAAAAGAAAACGAAAAAACACATGGTAGCATTTAACCAAGAATGGATGAGATTTATTCAGTAAAATTTTTGTCATTCTCATTCTAATCTAAAAAGTAGTAGCCCCAAAGAAAGGACATTCATTCTCTCTCTCTCTCTCTCTCTCTCTCTCTCTCTCTCTCTCTCTCTCTCTCTCTCTCTCTCTCATCATCCTCTCTATATATTGAGTACCATCATATATGTATATATATATAGAGAGAGAGAGAGAGAGAGAGAGAGAGAGAACACCATTCTCTCTCTATTGAACACTATCCTCTCTATATATTGAACACCATCCTCTCTCTATTGAACACCATCCTCTCTATATATTGAACACCACAGCAAATATGGCAATGCAAAGGAATGAGGACATTTTTCTTAATAATTCTTTTACATGAGTCTTGTGAGGGAAAATTGGTTTTTCTGGCCTTACTGACTCAGAACAGCACACAAATCCATGATCAGATCTTATCACTCTACACTTACATGTTTTTTCCAACATATTTCCAGAGTAGGAAGTGTATTCATTGTTTTCAGAGCCTCTCTACTTCCAACTCATGGTCTTGGACCTGGACACCCCATCTCACACACACATACATTGTTCTGTATATGTCAGGGGAATGAAAGAGTCACAAAGGAAATATAGGGAAATTGACACAATCAAGGTTATGCATTGAACTGAGCTTGTAAGAGTTTATTGTAGTCCTCAGCAAGAGCAACAAGTGCTCTTAAACACTAAGTCATCTCTCCAGTCCCCAAAGTGGAGCATTAAATGTCAGTTTCCCATAGACATCTTAGAATCTGTACCTTCTTTCCTATTTTTTTCTGTGTTATTTTGTCTACAGCTAAGTATAGTTTTAAAGATCTAAGTAGTAATGTGTACATATTTTACAAAAATATTCAAATGTAATTTCTTCACTAAAAATAACCTACTCAAAAGTTATGTGATCGTGAGAGGGGTGGTTTATAGTCAGTTGAAATCATTTATCTACTAAAGAAAATACCCAGGAGAATGTACACCTCTCTTTATTTTCTCTTGTAGCTATGTTTATTGTCTGTCTAGACATAAAACAGGTTTTTAGATATAACAAATGGGCCACAGTGTTGTACTTTGCATTGCATTACACATTCTGATATTCTCATACACCTGCCTTAAATTAGGCTGCACTCATTTTCCCTTGGATAAGCTTTCCCAGGAAAGCTATTCAGTTTCAAATGAAGCTAATGGCTCTAATTAAATTGCTTTTCTCTAGACCAAATTGCCTGATCATTTAGTGTCAGCACTTCTTTTTAAAGAATATCTTCACATGTTCTGTTAAAGTCAAGTCTGACATTGAGATAGTTTGCACACAACAGCATTTTTTCATGATAAAGAGCACCAACGTTCTATCTGGAAATATAGAAAATGTATAAAATTAGAGAAAGAGGCAGAACTGACCATATTCTTACTTATGCTTGAAAAGAACTGGTGAGCATAGGAAATTAAAGAGCATTGGGGAAGTTGGTCTTATTATAGTTTATGGGATTTCTAAATCCTTTTGCCCCTTATATAACAATTATTTTTAAAGATTTATTTATTCATTTATTTGCTTCTGTGCCTGTGCTAGGTTTTATTTTATTTCTGTTTACTTCCTTTATAAAGGAGTTCAGCGAACATGGAAAAGCTATGATAACACAAAGAGAAGACAAACTTTCAGAGGGCTTTCAATTGTGGCTCTAGTTTTTCCCTGATCTCCAACTGCATGCTTTTTGTTCTTGTTATTCTTGTTGTTTTGAGACAGGGTCTCACTATGTAGCTCCAGCTGCTCAGAACTCACTATGTTGACCAGGCTATCCTTGAATTCATACAGATCAGCATGCTTTTGTCTCTGTTTTAGTCAGTGCTCTATTGCTGTGAAGACATACCATCACCAAAGCAACTCAGGGGTACACCACTGAAGAAAAGTGTCTTCCACTCCCCCAGCAACCACTAACTGCCAATAGCTCTTCTTGGAGGAATGAGGCCTCAGGAACTCCATGCCCATCCATTATGGAATGTTAACAGGCCCAGTCTTGTGCAGGTCTTGTGTAGGTAACCACAGCGGGATTTCTGGGTTCCATTCTTGTCAAGAAAACCTGAGCCTCAGGTTTAGGGTGAGACCTTGCCTCAAAGGACTACTTGGAGAATGATAGAGGCTGTATGATTCTCCCTTCTGGCCTCTGTGGGCTCATAGGCATATTCCTACACACACACACACACACACACACATAAACTAGATGGGACACCTCGCACAGCCTTGAGGCAGGGGAGGGGCTTGGACTTGCCTCTACTAAATGTACCTCCCATGGGATGCCTTACCTTCTTGTAGGAGGAAATGGGTGAGGCCAGAAGAAGGTGTCACATCCCATGGGACTGTAATTATAGACTGTTGTGAACCACATGTGAATGGAAACCAAACCCAGGTTCTCTGCAAGAGCATCAAGTGCTCTCTTCAGCACCATGTAGTATATTTTTATCCCCCCAAATAATACAGACACTTTTCCCCTTGTATTCTAATTTTGTCTAAAGTGATGTAATATTTTATACATATGAAGACGTGTAGTTTATTATTTATTATGTTATCAAAATGATAAAACTCTTATTTACTTGTCAAAAACTAATGTGAATGTTTAAAATATATCCATAGCATACTAACAAAAAAATGCAAGGAATGGCCCTGTCATGTATCACACTTGCATATAAACCAAAATAAAGTAAGCAAAAAAGTCCCTTGTGACAAAATTTCTCTGACTTGTTTTAAGCACTTTAAAAAGTATTCCCACTTCCTTATATAGGAAATGTTTACATGACATGGGGTTTACTTTACTTTAAGCACAGAAAAACTGCTTGCTTCCATCTTTAGGGAGCCAAAATATTTTTGTTTGTGTCAATGGGCTGATGAAATTTTTATCAAAATTTGAAAGTTGAACTTGCAATTCAGGAGATTTTGATTTTATTTTCCAACTTTTTTGCCAAAAATAATCAAATGTTTACATATGGAATTTGACTAATTCTAGTACTATAATTATCATTATTTAAAATATCCTGAGCACCTCTTGTAACAGTAATAGTGTTCACTCATGGCCAGGCTGTGAGATGGCCCCAAATCCATCTCCCTTTTATCTGTGTAGAAACTAGGACTCACGAATGATAATCCCTCTCTTTTAAAGCCATTTTCTCTTCTTCTTTTCTTATCTTCTTTAAGGCATGTGCCACTACACCTGGCTTCATGGGTGCTTCTTTGTTTATATATTTTATGTATATGGGTGTTTTGTCTGCATGTCCATCTGCACACCAGAACAGAGCATCGGATCCCATGGGACTACAGTTATAGGTCGTTATGAGCCACCATGTAGGTGCTGGGAATTGAACTCAGGACCTCTAGAGGAGCAGCCAGTGCTCTTAACCACTGAGCCATCTCTCCAGCCCCTGCCATTTTTATTTTTAATACTCATCATATGATGAAAGGAAAAGGATAGGAAGAAAGATATAGAAAAGAAGAGAAAGGAAGTTATTACAGCTAAAAAGCAGTAGCAACCAATAATTGCAGGATGTTTCAAGAGGATATGCTTACTTAAGAATTATATCTTGTGTAATGGTTGGTATTAACTACCAACTTGATAAAATATAGAATCCTTTGGGAGATGGGAGTGCCTGTGGGCTGACCCGTCCAGCAGGTCAGGTTATTCGAGGGTCTCGAGGAGGGATCCACCTGAAAGCCAATGGGGGGCGAGAGGGAAAGGAAGCCAGGTGCATAAAAGAAAGACAGAGTTGGTCTGAGTCGCGTCAAGGCTCCGTTTATTGACTGGGTGCTGAGGCTTATATGCAGGGCTTCAGGCAGGGAGGGGGAGCAGAGAAAGGAGAGTGGAAAATTTTCAGAAGAGGTCAGAGTGGTAGGGGCAAGGTCTCTTTGGCCCCAGGCTCCTGCAGCTGGCTGATTACTGTATGAGGCCTTATCTAATCATACATGTTTGTGATTAGGCCAAGGTCACCCTGTTTTTGCAAGACTTGCAGTTAGCCAAGGACGTCTTGTTTTGCAAGACTCCAAGCAGGAAATTCCAAACATAACATTCCTGGGTCAAACAGTCCTGGGTCAGTCTCCAACAGTGGGCAATCATACTAATTTCTTTACTGATGTGTGATCGTTGATCTTAATTGTAGGTGGGACTGCTCCCTGGATGGAGATGCCAACTTACATAAAATGGAGAAAGCAACAACAACATCCATTCAGTTGTTGTTGTTGTTGTTGTTGTTGTTGTTGTTGTTGATGTGAGTCACTGGGTGCTTCAAGCTTCTGCAGAGATTGCAAGGGTGACATAATGAACTATACCCTCAAACTGTAAGCCAGAATAAAACTTTTAGCTGCCTCCCCCAAAAAACTATGCCTGTTCTAATTAGTCTATTTTATAATTTAATTTAATGAAATAGCCAAAATTAGAATTCTTACAACCCCAGCAGTTGACACATCAAATTGATCATTACATCCTCCTTTCCTGCAAAGTCCTAAAATGCTATGAGTGTAATTGCATAATGTTGTTTTGGTCTACCCACTTTTCTAGAACATGAGTTTTTTTTGTTTTTTTGTTTTTTAAGCAGGGATTGCATGCTGAACAAGTCATCCCTGTGTGCTCAATATTTAAAGGAGTACACCACACTGTGTGTGACTTCAATTCATTATTGCTAGATAAATCCTGGTACTTGAATAATTTTGATTCAAGTAAAGTCATAGTCTATTAAAGTTATCCCCTATGAATGTTCGTTTTGAATACTTTTTTTTTTTTTTTTTTTTGGTTTTTGGTTTTTTGAGACAGGGTTTCTCTGTGTAGCTTTGCGCTTTTCCTGGAACTCACTTGGTAGCCCAGGCTGGCCTCGAACTCACAGAGATTCACCTGGTTCTGCCTCCCAAGTGCTGGGATTAAATGTGTGCGCCACCACCGCCCGGCCTTGAATACTTTTAATCACCTTAATTGACCTGAAAAGGCAATAAAGTATGGTGGGAGGTGCTGTAAAGCGAGAGCCTGCTTGGACATTTTGGCTGGGTTTTATAAAGACAAGTTGGATTCAGGAAGATGAATGGGATTTTATGTGTTCAGAAGAAGGTAGAATGCATTATAAAGGAAGGTAGAGTTTGAATAACTATTCATAAAAGGGGACAGAAGAGAAGGGGATAGTTGACTAAGTAAGGAAAGTGTCAATTTTAATGTTTGTAGAGAAAAAATAAAGCAGTTCAGGGGGTTTGTTGTGGATGTTTAAAGAGAAACTAAAATCTGGGAGAATTTTAGCCAAGGGTCATGTTTTAGAGACTGAAACATGGATTCAAGATTTGAAATTAACTTGAAAGGAAAGGTGAATCACCAAGGACTCCACATAGGACTGATGAGTGGCATGAAACATTTCAGAAAGCTCACCTCACTGAATGGAAAGAGATAATGCCTGGTAAATGGAGTTGGCTGGTATTTTATTAATTTCAATGTCACTTCCACAGAAAAGCAGTACCAAATATCTTCCAAAAACAAAGGCATTTATATTTTTATCTCAGTTACTTACTTTTTACTTACTTACTGTGTGTGTATGTGCTTGCACACTCAAACAAAAGTAGACACGTGTGGAAGCAGAGAGACAACTTTGTATGTTGGTTCAATCCTTTCAACACATGTATCCTGGAAACAGAACTCACATATTCAGGTTTGATGACAGGTGCATAAACACTGAACAATCCCACCAGCCCCAAAGTGCTTTTTTTCTTTTATTTTTATTCTTCTCTCATACATTACATCTCAACAATAGTTTCCCCTCCCCAACCTCTCCCTCCATCTACCCACAGAGAAGAGCAGGCCTCCCAGGAACATCACAACCAAACACGGTATAACAAATCACAAGTCCAGGCACATAGCATCACATCAAGGCTGGACGAGGCAACCCAGCAGGAGAAAAAGGGTCCCACAAGCAGGCATTTCCCTGCTGAATGCTGAATATTCCTTTAAGTGTTTATAGGCCATTTGAGATTCTTCTGTTGAGAATTCTCTGTTTAAATCTGTACCACATTTTTAATTGGATTATTTAGTTTGTTGATGTCTACTTTCTTGAGTTCTTTATGTATTTTGTAATTAGCCTGCTGTCAGATGTAGAGTTGGTGAAAATCTTTCCCTATTCTGTGGGCTGCCATCTTGTCCTATTGATGATGTCCTTTGCCTTAAAGAAGGTTTTCTGTTTCATTGGGTCCCATTTATTAAATATTGATCTTAGTGCCTGTGCTATCAGTATTCTGTTCAGGAAGCTGTCTCCTGTGCCAATGAATTCAAGGCTATTCTCCACTTTTTCTTCTGTCAGGTTCAGTGTGTCTGGTTTTATGCTGAGGTCTTTGAACCACTTAAACTTGAGGTTTGTGTAAGATGATGGATATGGAACTGTTTTAGAATATTATTTTAAGATATGTTACATTCCTTTATGTTGCATTTGTTTAACTCTGTGAAGCTGTGTTACTTTGCCTGTTTAAAACACCTGATTGGTCTAACAAAGATCTGAACGGCCAATAGCAAGTCAGGAGAAAGGATAGATGGGGCTGGCAGGCAGAGAGAATAAATAGGAGGAGAAATCTGGGAGGAAGATCAAGGATTGAGAAAAGAAGGGGGCAGCCACCCAGCTACACAGCCAGACATGGAATAAGAGGTAAAGAAGAGATATACAGAAATAGAGCAAGGTAAAAGCCCAGAGGCAAAAGGTAGATGGGATAAATTAAGAAAAACTGGCTAGAAATTAGCCAAGCTAAGACTGGGCATTTATAAGTAATAATAAGTCTCCATGTGCTGTGGGATGGTTTGTATGTCAAACATGTTGCTTATTGGTCAATGAACAAAACACTGATTGGCCAGTGGTCAGGCAGGAAGAAGTATAGGCGGGACAAGGAGGAGAGAATTCTGGGAAGTGGAAGGCTGAGGAGACACTGCCAGCCGCCACCATGACAAATAGCATGTGAAGATGCCGGTAAGCCACAAGCCATGTGGCAAGGTATAGATTTATAGAAATGGATTAATTTAAGCTATAAGAACAGTTAGCAAGAAGCCTGCCACGGCCATACAGTTTGTAAGCAATATAAGTCTCTGTGTTTACTTGGTTGGGTCTGAGCGGCTGTGGGACTGGCGGGTGAGAGAGATTTGTCCTGACTGTGGGCCCGGTAGGAAAACTCTCCAGCTACATCCATGTGCATTTACTTGGGAAAAAGGGGCAAGCCTCCCATGGATATCAACAAAACATGACGTATCAAGTTGTAGTAGGACTAAGCGCCTCTCCTTTTATTAAGGCTAGACAAGGCAACCCAGTATGAGGAACAGGTTCCCAAAAGCCAGCCAAAGTATTATGGATGCTTCCACTGTTAGGAGTCCTCCCAAGTAGAACAAGTTACACAACTGTCACATATATGTAGAGGGCCTGGATTGGTCCCATGTAGGGTCCCTGGTTGTTGGTTCAGATTCTGTGAGCTCCTATGAGCCCAGGTTAGTTGATTCT
>CABHPR010099736.1:9337-29092 GCA_902168415.1 Peromyscus melanophrys
CTGTGAGTTTGAGGCCAACCTGGGCTACAGAGTGAGTTCCAGGAAAGGTGCAAAGCTACACAGAGAAACCTTGTCTCCAAAAACAAACAGAGAGAGAGAGAGAGAGAGAGAGAGAGAGAGAGAGAGAGAGAGAGAGAGAGAATTCAAGATAAAATGGAGATGCTGGCCTACCATTTATTATGGCTTTGAGGACAAAAGAGAAAAAGAATCCGAGTTACATCTTAATTGGAACCTTCGGGAAGAATTAGATGGAAGAAAACTAAGGTAAAGGTCATACAAGCTATCTCTCAGGCCATATATTTAACAAAGAAGAAGGGAAAATCCATAGTTCAGCTTGCAGACAGGGACTTTAGTAAATGGCCCAGTACAAGAAACAGAAATTCAGGGACTATTCAGCACCTAAACTGCTTATTAGGAAAGACCTTTAAACTGTTATTTCAGAGGTTCACCATAACCGTGAATACATTTTAACAAGAGGCTTTTTATTTAGCTATTGCAGTCCAATGTGGGGCCAGGAATGCATCTGAGAGCACTCCCAAGATGCAGCCTCTAGCCATATCAGCTCGGGGCTTATAAAGCAAACCCCATATGGATACATGTATTCTGCCTACAGGTAGGCAGGGTTTTATTTTAACACGTATGTCTTGCAGTTGTCCTAGTCATCTTTTGAGCAGAGTAAGCAAGTTTGATTATAAAAACAGAAATAGTCAGTAGTGTGACCTACTATCTTGCTAGAAGAGCAAATTTTACAAGATCAGTCAGTTTAGACTAATCTTCAACATCTGGGGAGAAAAGGGAAGTGGGCTGCGCTGTATCGCTTGTACAAGTTAGGGCCTTATGTGTTAGAGGCTTTTTCTTATTTTTTATTTTTTTGCTTTTTAGTCTCTCAAGCACAGTAAGTTTAAACTTCAAATGTAATGTTAACCATAACAAAAACAAGCTATAAGAACTCTCGTAGTCTAGCCTGTGAGACCGTGGGTGTGGGAAGAATTATTCTGAGAGATGTGATAAGTGAGTAACAACACTACCCATCCATTTTAAAGACAAAGGTTGCACAACCATAAGAAACACGAGAGGAATCAGTCCAGGGTGGAATGGCTTATTTTAGCCATTGCGTATACTGAGTTATCACCAGATGCCATGCTCGTGAATATCAGGGACTGGGAGACATCTGAAGAAGAATAGGCATTCCTGAGAAAACTGGGTATGAAAGGGTAGAGCTTGATGCACTAGTCTCCAGCCCAGTTAGAATTTGTTCACACCGGAGTTAAGAAAGAAGATGCCTGCTAAGTCCATGAGACTGGTATAGAGCTTTAGTAGTAATACTGGTATTATTACTTGTATCAGTTAATTAGTTAATTAATACCAGTATTAGTAGTTTCATTGAGTTCTACGGTAGTATATGATACTTACAAGGCAGGAAAGGCTCTCATGTATGTGAATGACCTAGTTCAGTATTGCCTATGGTCTCCCATCGAGAATGAACAAGGATGAATTTTGTATTATTAAAATTATTCATCTGTAACAATACAGAATAAAATATTCCTGTACTGCTGAAGAAGAGAAATAACTTCTTGTTCAGTATCAAGAGAGCTGAAAAATTCTAGAGATTGACAGATTCTGTAGCCAGACTCCTCAGGTCAATACTGGGCTGTTGTAGTAATTTCCAATATGATTTTGGGCAAGTGATTGAGCATCTCCACATCTCAATTTACTCATCTGTAGAATGTAGGCTGTAGACTGAAGTTTCTCAGCCCCATCCTGTTCTGCCTGGACAGCAG
The DNA here is from genome assembly GCA_902168415.1 of Peromyscus melanophrys. Lineage (NCBI taxonomy): Eukaryota > Metazoa > Chordata > Mammalia > Rodentia > Cricetidae > Peromyscus > Peromyscus melanophrys. Next base: position 11,119 of record CABHPR010099736.1, read on the forward strand.
CAGTTTTTATAAAATAATCATTCAGAGGCTTAATATTGATTACAAACTGTTTGGTCTATGGCTCAGGCTTATTGCTAGCCAGCTCTGACATCTTAAATTAACCCATTTCTATTAATCTAATTTTGCCATATGGCTGTGGCATTACCGGTCTACTGGCATATTGTTCCTTGGGCAGCTGGATGGTGTCTGCCCTGACTCTGTTCTTCTTCTCCCTGTCTCTCTGCTTGGATTTCTCACCTGGCTCTTATCCTGCCTTACCATAGGCCAAAGCAGCTTTAGTTATTAACCAATGGGGTCAACATGTATTCACAGCATATGGAAAGACCATCCCACAGCAGTGGCAATAATACAGTTCACTATATGCTCAGGCACAGCTACAAAATTAAAAAGTTTTCAAACTAAAACTTCTTTTCGTGTTTGAATAAGGATCATGTAAGGACCAGATCTAAAGCTGATGAGGGTTATTTACAGCCATGCTTTCACATGTGGTATGAACATTTCTAAGTCTCTTTATAAAACACTAGTATTTGACTACTATGTTCTGTGTTACTCCAGACACTACTGAGAATCCAGCTAATAAATTCCAACCATATACACTATATTGTCTTTCTCAATCCTGAAATTTCTAATTTTTCAAATAAGTATGATTTCAGAAAGATAACTATAAAATCTAGTACTAATAATATTAAGTGAATTAATTAATAGAGTAAATAAAACAATAACTGTTAGAGAGTAAATGCAGGATACATGTTAAAGTCATCACAAGGACTATTTGATCCCCTGAGTCACTTACACTCAGAACAAAGAACAGAGGAAAAGGACACTATTTCCTCCAACACACAGAAAAATAATGTTATGGACATTGGCACCTTTAAACTTTTGTGATGGAAAGCTTTCAGTGTTGCTCTTATGAAGGGTTCAACTAGTTGTAGGCACGATCCCTGATTTACAATATTTAACTTGAACAAGGTTAAAATTATTTTCATGGAAAAAGTCCACCATCTTCTGGAGATGAATCAAATAAAATACTGAAAGCATCTTCTCCAAATGGCTTTTCATTTCGAATAAAAGGAAAAGATGTGATAAAAACTAGAGCAGTTCTGTGAAACATTTTGCTGTATGTTTTATAGTTCTAAGAATCTTTCTTTTAGAGATGATTTTTACATGTGTATTGAGATTATAGTAACTTTTATGAAAATAAAATTTTATTCTGCCTATAACTAAGAACTTGGTAGTTAAAGTGTGGCTGTACTTTTAAGATGTCCTTCTCTTGCTCAGTTCTATACATCATTCATTTCACAAGGTCTTTGGAAACACATGTACTTCAATCCCATTTTCAAGAAATCTTTCGTATTTTAAGCTATTTCATAAGAAGAAGTTATTGCTTCTCAGGTATTAAAATTGGATTCTAAAAATAGCAGTCACCCAAAAATTAGGCTTATAGAACTCAGAGACATGGGTGTTCCTTATCTTAATGTAAATACTATACACTTCTTCAAATGATTGATGATAGCCACAAATTTCAGCCAGCTTCATGAAGCAGTGTATCACCTGGGAACATGATTATCACTGCAAAGAAAATTCCCATTCTGTTTTAATGCTTTAATATTTGTTGGAAAACATTGAAGAAAAGTAAGAATTGCATATTTCTGTCTTTTCTTCATTCTCAGTTATCTGGAGTTTGATTGGAAAATTAATTATTTAATTAACTATTAGAATTTGGTAGAGATTTATATCTCTTGCTTACATTTCTGGATGCCTTGTCTACATTTTGTCCGTATACTGTGATACTCTGGAAATTTGAACCAATTAATTCGAGTAGTTACTTTGTATATTTTAGAGCTTCCCTAGTTTCAGGCTGTGCAATGGTTATTGCTGGTTGATTTTAGCTTGGTTAATAGTGAGAACAGGGAATAAAAGACTAATTAGGAAAACTTGAAAAGCTTTCAACTTGGGGTCAAGGGAGCCTGTTTCTGAAGAAATTAGCACAATTTTTAAAAAAACAATTATTTTGTATTAGGATAATAGGAAAGATTTGTAGTTAGACTTTTTTTGGACTGCCAGCCCCCAACTAATGACACAGAGACTTATTATTAATTATAAATGCTTGGCCTTTCGCTTAGGCTTGTTCCCAACTCGCTCCTATAACTTAAATTAACACATTTCTATTAATTTACATTCTACCATGTGCCTCTTTATCTCTCCTCCATTCTGTACACCCGGTTCCCTCTGTGTCTGGCTGGTGAAATCCACCTCAGATTCGTCCCGAGTTCCTCTCTCTCCTCCCAAAAGTTCCACCTATTCTCTCCTGCCTAGCTATTGACCACTAAGTTCTTTATTAAACTAATCAGAAGGTACCTTAGGCAGAGACACATCTTGACAGTGTATAAAAAATTATACCACAACAAAGATTGGTTGGGGCTAAATTAGGAACTGGTCAAATTACCGTTCATCATAGGCTGAAGGGAATGAAATGAATGGTTTTCGGAACTTTAGGTGGTAGGGTTTAGCTGGAGGAAGAAGTCACTGGGCATTGTGTCAGGTGCCAAGTATGACCTGGTAGTAGGGACTTGGAATGGGAAAGCTGTGGATGAGGTAACCAGAAATAGATATTAGGTGGCGTTGGTTAGATAGTACATTCTGAATTCTTTTGTCTAATTTCCCAGACTATTATATAACAATTTATATTCTGTATACAGCTTGGCTACATATCCATTGGTATGGTCAGTATCTCCTTCACGAAGATAAAATTAAATGTTTGAAGGTACAAATGGGATTTTAAAAGTCTCTCAGGTCCATTATAATAGACTATAGTCATCTCTGGGTTATTATACACACATTGAACAAAGCAAGTGTATAAACAGTTATAAGTGAGAGAAATAAGAGAACTTTATACTAACATTTCTTATGCCTACAAGTTTATGTGCCTAACATATACAAATAATTACAACACTTATAACTTGATTTTAACTGTCTATGAAGATCTGCAGTCACTCTCCAGTGTCTAGTCTGCTGCCTTCAGACTCCCCCTTGACGCCTGTTTTTCCTATCATCCCTCCTCCAAGTTCAAGACAACATTTTTTACTTAGTCAAGATTTTCCAGCCCAATTGTTTTTGTTTTGCTTTGTTACTGAAAACACTTTAACTTGTATTTAAAATAAATTTCTTAAAGTACTTTATCATTATATTGATATCCATGCTCAGACCAGGGCACAGCCCATTTATCTTCTGAACTGGGATCCATGATCCACACAAATAATACAATCATTAGCAAGTCAGTTTGAATGAAATTAAGTATTCTACATTTGCCCTGGACAAATGTGTGCATCTGGATTTCAGAACAGTTGATGGCTTCCACGGGTCTCATTTTCTTGAAATCATTCTGATTCCTCTTATGTACTGTCTCATTTCTTTCTCATAAACACATCACCCATTCTTTTTCTTATCCTTTGTCCTTCATGGTTTCCAAGCTTATTTCAGACTTCTTGTCCTGGGTATCTTTTATGTCAACTTGACATAGGTTAGAGTCATTTTGGAAGAGGGATTCTCAATTGAGAAAATTCCTCGAAGAGATTGGCTTGGGGGGCAAGGCTGTGGTGCATTTTCTTGATAGATGTGGGTGGGTGCATCCCACAATGGGTAGTAACATCTCTGAGTGAGTGGTTCTGGGTGGCATAAAAAAGCAGGCTAAGCAAGCTACATGGATCGAGTATTCAGTGGTGGATTTATAGGCTGAAAATTGAAATAAATTATTTCCTCCCCAAGTTGCTTTTGGCTATGGAATCTTATCACAGCCATAGATAAACTAAGAAAATTCTTTTTATGTAACTCATCCTTCACATGGCTTCAAAACAATAGCAGTTGCTTTCCTACCTGGTTCCAATGGATTCCCCAGCAAGCTGTAAACATAATCAGAAACGTGATGATCCGTGCCAATATTACACTACCTGGCTTATCTTATTTGAAATTCCGATAGTATGAGATATTTACTCTTTTTATTTTTCTCAAGAAAGATCTAATGGCCAGGAGTCTGCTTCTCTTCATGCTACCTGGCCTGACCCTACCTCCCATCCTTATAATTCCTCTTATTAGTCATTTGCTAAATAAGCCTGTTTGACCAGGTGTAATTGGCTTCTTGCAATTCCTGAAAATGTTTAAACATCTAAGCATTGCTAAATCTTCATTCTCCTCTGTTCTTCCTTTTCATGACGCCTTCTAAATTAGCTAATTGTGTGTAGAGTGTGAGACTGAACCTCAGCCAATGGGGAATAGCAGAGTTTCCCCCCTTGAAGTGGGATAAAAGGAAAAGGCAGAAGCCATCCAGGGTATGTGTGTTGCTGCTTGACACCCTAATCTGGGTTGGCAAATACATTTAAAAAAAGAAAAGAATTCCTTGCTGAATTGTTTTCATTTTGCTGAGATATTTCTTTTATGTGACACTGAAAAATTGTCTTTTCCAACCATAGTGTGTCCCACAGGGTCTGTACTGAGCCAGTTGGCTAGTAATAATTCTCTTCCAGCAGTTTGCATAGCACATCCCAGCACTTTGAAAGGTAGCCAGTAGGGGGGGAAAACTCTTTAAATTCATTCAAAGCTGATTTATCTATGACCTGCAATCAGAGTATGTAGTATCTTCAGCAGTTGGTTCTGGTATGCAGCTGCTTATAAAAAACACAGGCCGGGCGGTGGTGGCGCACGCCTTTAATCCCAGCACTTGGGAGACAGAGGCAGGCGGATCTCTGTGAGTTCGAGGCCAGCCTGGTCTACAGAGTGAGATCCAGGAAAGGCGCAAAGCTACACAGAGAAACCCTGTCTCGAAAAACCAAAAAAAAAAAAAAAACAAAAAACAAAAAAACCCAACAACAACAACAAACAAACAAATAAACAACAACAAAAAACCACAGTTCTCACAGTATTTTAGTTACTTTTCTATTGCTGTGACAAAACACCATGACCAGAGCGATACAGGAAATAAAGCATTTAATTTGGAGCTCGCCGTTCCAGAGAGGTAGTCCTTGACCAGCATCACAGGGAACATGGCAGCAGGCAAGCCGGCATGATGCTGGAGCAGTAGCTGGGAGCTTACATCCTGATCCATAAGCAAGAGGCTGAGAAGAAAAGAGCTAATGGAGATAACGTGGGCTTTTGCAACCTCAGAGTCCACCCCCAGTGACACACCTCTTCCAACAGGGCCATACCTTCTAACCCTTTGCAAACAGTTCCACAAACTGAAGACCGAGCATTCAAATGTATCAGTCTATGGAGGCCATTTTCATTGAAACCACTGCGCTCATCAAAGTGGATAAGAGATAATGTGTTCTGGAGACAAATATGAGTGCTTATTGCCCAAGAACAAGTTTCTCCAAATGCCCCAAATGTTACGCCATGGAAGTGGTTACAGGAGACTTTATCAGTTCCAGAAAAAAAAATATCATAAATCAACATGTTTGCCAAACACATTGTAATTGGTGGTGGCGATAGGTGGGTAGATTACAGCTAAGCAGGGAAAACTTTGCGACAGGTTTCAGATGCTCTTGGTGACATAGTGAAATCTGGTAGTCTTTGTATATAGACATAAAAATGTTAGTTTAGACACAGGTGTGGGCAGTGGATGGACTATAACTAGCCCACGATAATTTAGCTCTGGTCTTCAACATTTAAACTGCCTATAATCCTGAAATTCAGTCTACTGGCCTTGTAGAATCATTAGCATAGGTATATCTCCCATCCCCTATCTCTCGCTATCTCTGTCTTTTTCCTCTGTGGGAACCTCATTTCATACAAGCAATAGCCATGGTAATATCCAGTACCCTTTACCTCCCTGACTAACAACTCATATTAGGGTAACTTACTCCCGGTACTGGAATTAACTTTATGGCTTTGGGGGAATATCTTTGTCTACCCATTTGGAATATCTTCTTTTAAAATTGTTACTGTTTTCCAGATCTGTAAGACAGTCAGAGGTTGCAGAGGGTGGGCAGCACCTCCACATGCCCACCACTGTCCTTTCTAAGTCAGTTGATCTCAGGAGCCGACAGCTAAGGAGATACAAAAGGAAAATGATGGCAAGGTCCAGCCCAACAAGAAAAGACTCTCAGTTGCCCTCAAATGATCAGTCTGTAGCACTGTCACCACGGACCTAGATAGCATTGATTGTTTTGCTCTGGTTGCCATGACAATCAGGACCAAAGCTCAAGGGAGCATCGTGTTATCCCCAGAGGAAAAAGCTGCTACATGACAGTCATGCTTTTTCTCAAGGCTAGAAATGGCTTTCTTTAACTTTTCTGTCTAGAAAATCTATAATCCTTCAGGATGCAAGCCAAATGCCACTTCCTTCCTAAAACATCTCTATCCATATCAAAAAAACAAGATTTTGTTCTCCTACAGTTCAACGCTGGTGATTACTTTTATAAAACATTCTTTTGTATTCCAGTGATTATCCTATGCCTTCTATTAAAGAAGCTCCTTGATGATCCATCACCAAATGGTAGAAACATGGAGCTAAATAACAGCTGTCTTGTCCTTAAGGTCTTCACACTTTCCTGAGGATGTCTAAATATGCTCCATAGTTATCATGGCATGAAAAACTTCAAAGGACCAAAACAGTAGTGAACCCTACCTTGCATGAATATGAGTATATTTAAGTGAAGGAAGAAAAATATTGATATGCCACCGAACATTCTGATCATCTGTGTGTGCCTTTCTTCCATTGAGCTGTCCTGGAGCACAGGAGTGAGAATTCTTCTCTCTCAGTGTTGATCTTACCCAGGTATAAGCTTCAGGGCTAAATAACTGGACTACGTTTCTTGGAAACATGTAACTTAGAACTTAAATTCTAGGCAACTTGGTTATTAATTAAACAGAAATAACATATAGCCTGCAGTAGCTATTTTCCACCATATACATGGAAAAGCAGAATCCAATTTCAGACGCAGATATGAATAAAGCAGACGGTGAAGTACAGAGAAAAGAGTGAGTCCAGCCTTCTAGCCTGCTCTTCCATCTGCCTCAAGCCTCCAGAGGCCAACCACACATCTTGTCCTTGGGTTTTATTTGCTAACCAATGTGTTCTTTCATTAAATCATGGTCTGCATAAATTCTGGCTTCTGGTGATCCCTGTTAACTACATCCAAACAACCTCTAACTCTGATAGCTGTGCCTTGAGTAATAAATAACAGCTTGTCAGCTATATGGATGGACAGAATTGGGCACTCCAACACAGAAGAATATGGCCAAAAGGCATCGAAATGTGAAGTCAACGTTCGAGAATCAAGCATATCAAGTAGTTAAATCATATATTGAGCAAGGGGATTGTTTTGCCTCATCAAAGGTAAAGATAAATACTTTATTAAAGGGTTTGAAATTTAGATGAACAGTAGTAGAAAGAGAACATGGAAAAATTCCCAACCCAGATGTCAGGTTGGACACCTGCCAGTCATACTGTGGCTTTATATAACATTCCTCTTCTTTGTTCTCTTCCTAGAAATAACAATAACAGTAATGACACCAATTATCAGTAACTAACATGTATTTAGTACTAACTTTGTGCCGTAGAGCATGCTAATCATTTTAGACTTATTATCTGATTCCTTTCTTGTGTGAGCCCTATGTTAGGGACTATCATTATCCTCATTGTGTTGAGAACGTTGAAACACAGATCGATGAACTTACTCAAAGCCACATAGAAAATGATTGACCCGGGCTATCCAAAAAGCAGGGTTTGAACATGAAACCAGTCATGTTACTTTACTCCCAGAATTACAGATCCTTAACAACTAGGAGTTGTCCATGGATTTAAAACCCTAAATTGAATAGCCCATCACAAACACCTTTGCTTAATAAGCAGAAATTCGTATTTATCAGCACTTCAAGGTGCTTCCAGAAACAGATGCACAGCATTGACAGCACAGATGTCTACTCATCAATTTAACCACCACAGGTTTGATTTAGTGACCGAATATAATTTAAGCGCAGATATAATTTAAGCATTGTTTTTACAATTACTTTAAAAAACACAACCTTAAGATAAGACTTTTCATGGTACAGATACTCATTCAAAGGACAGAACATAGTTGGTACTATGGGAGTCATGAACTGATTAAACATTCTTTGCCTCCAAATTCTTACTCACTTTCAGTAACCATTGTGTCTTCATTGGCTTTTCTTCTCAAGTCTCCCAAACACCTGTCCATCCTTAGCTGTTCATTCTCTCCAGTAACTTACTTGGCAAACATTTTATGATCTTGCATTTTGTAGCTGTTGCTGGCTTGTTTCAAGTTCCAGAGAGATATTCTACCCTGATCCCTCACCTCCATGAATTATTTTCCAAGCACTGTTATTAAGCACAGTAAAAACAAACAAACGAACAACAACAACAAAAAACCCAAAACCACAACAACAAAAACTACATTAAATAAAGAAACATCTACTATAGTTTTCTGTTGTTGTTTGTATTGGGCTCTTTGGGGGGGCCCGCCACCCATGGAAGCTTATACTTAATTATAAATGTCTGGCCCTAGCTTGGATTGTTGCTAGCCAGCTTTACTTAATGTAATTATCTTATGTAGCTTTTGTCTTTGGATATTTTACCTTTTCTTACTTCTGTAAATCTTACGTTCACTCTCACATCATTGCTGGTTGTGTAGCTGGGTGGCTGGCTCCTGATGTCCTCCCCTTTCTCTGGCTACTTCTTTCTTCTCCTCCTCCCAGATTTCTCCTTCAATATATTCTCTCTGCCTGCCAGCCCCACTTATCCTTTCTCCTGCCTTACTATTGGCCATTCAGTTCTTTATTAGACCATCAAGTGTTTTAGACAGGCACAGTAACACAGCTTCACAGAATCAAACAAACGCAACATAAAAGTAACACACCTCAAAATAATATTCCACAACAGTTTTCTCTGACACGCATTACCCATACTGAAAACAGCTTTCCCTTAAGGCTAAGAAGACTGGAGATAGACCATCTTGTTCATGCATATGCACACATACACAAACAAACATAAGTGTGCATATGCACACATGCACATATACATGTGTGTACAGTAACATTGCTCTCCAGTGTCTCTTACTAGGGTTTATACATACAATCCTTTCATTCAAGAGTTTACTTACAAATGTCAGGCTGCCATTTAATCATCAAATTTGGAAAGCTGACCCAGTTTCTGGACACCTGCATCTCTGTATACAGCTTCCCAAGACCTAAAAATCTATCATTTTACATTTAATGCTCTTTTATGACCTGGATATTCTGACCATGAGTAATATGGTATCTACAATCTTATCTTCAATTTCAATAACAATAAGAGCTCCAAAACATTTATAAAAAATAAACCTCCTGCTAGCCATAAATATTCTAACCTTGATATTCTAACCTAACTCCCCTTGGCATACAAGTACAATTGACACAAGAAATGGGCATAGCCAATTAAGTAGGAGATAAAGATTTGTATTCAGAATACACGAAGAAATATTACACTCAATAATACAAAGAACAATAAAATACAGACAAATCAGTAAGAAGTAATACAGAAGGCAAGTATGGAGATAGACAGCTGCTTTCTGGTAGCATTTGAAGTACTGTAAACCTGATCAAGAGAGATCATAGGCTCTATGGGGAAACATATTGCTAACATTTTCTAAATGGTCATGATATAAAAACTGCCTTTTAAATATTCATGTTTGTGTTCATAGATTAATGCTGTGCTCAGTCTTCTTCAGAGACACTTCTTAGTACAGAGGCAGCAGTTATTACAAAGTCTCATAATTGCTCCAAGTACCAAGAAGAAGGTAACAGTGGCTTGAGTGGTCAGCCATAAATAAAAAATAATAAAAGTAGGTATTATCCCTTCCAAGGCTCAGAAAACACCACAGAAGGAGGAGCAGAAAGAATGTAAGAGCCAGAGGATGGGGAGATCTTTGGCACAAAGATGTCTTATTGACATCACAGCCATTGCACTGGGTAACCCACTTCAGTTCGTATTAACAACAGGAGAGACCTGCACAAGACTAAGACCAACTCTTCACTGTGGACAGGGAAGTGGCCTCTAAGGGTCCACCTGCCTGAGGGACTATTGGCAATTAACATTTGTGGTGGGAGGAACAACAAGAAATGGAAGTGATGTAGTCACTGATAAGTTGCTCCTGCTCCAGTACATAACCTCCCACCAATGCTTGCCCAAGAAAATCTAAATAAATCCGAATGAGCTACATACAAAAAGAAGGCACCAAATTATCAGGGAGACTTATTGGAAGGAAGGAGGATATCAGCAGGGATGAGAGAGGGTAAGGAGATTGAAAATGACTATTCATTACCTACATGCATGAGCTGTCAGATAATTTTTAAAAAGTTTCAAGAACAAAGACATTTCATTAAATAGAGTGTTTAAACACTCAACACCCATTAGATAAATGCATATTAAAACCATAATTATCTACCAACTAATGCTATAAGAATAACTAAAGTACAATGCAGAGGAACTGTATTTTTTTTTTACGCTGTTCTTCACCACGTAAAACAATGAAATCATTTTGGAAAACAACTTGGCGGTCTCCGACAATGTTACGTGTGCACTACCTGCACGATCCAGATGTTCTGTTCCAGAGTGTCTGTCACCTATCCTTTCAGAATGAAAATTTGTGTTCCCACAGAGACTCAGACCATCCAAGCTCCTCATAGCTTTATTAAAGTATTCCCAAACCAAAATGTTCATCAAGAGGTGGTGGTGGTTTGAATGAAACTGTCTCCCATGGGCTTGTGCATTTGGTCACTTGGTCTCCAGTTGGTGGGGACAACATGACATGTCTCCTTGCTGAAAGAAATATAAAACTCAGAGTGGCCTTTGAGAGTTTATAGTCACGCCCCTCTTCAAGTTCCCTCGGTTTGCTATGTGTGTTTGAAAAATGTGATCAGCTCCCTGATCCCGCCACTGCTTTGTCATGCTGTCCCTGATGTTATGAGCTCTTCCTCTCGAAGGAATGTAAGCCCAAATAAGCACTCTTCCTTAAGTTGCTTCTGGTCTTGGTATTTTATCACAGCAACAGAGGCAGTGGTAAATCAATCAATAAAGAGTGATTCGGAGAGTCAGTGAACTACTGCTCAGCAACATAAAGGATTGCGTAGACTACTCAGATATAACAAAATGAATGATTAATCCAAGTAATACCAGTGAATTGAAAGAGCCATACACGAAAGAGTACATTTCTAGAAAGTTGAAGAAAATGCAAACCAATCTGTGGTCTCAGAAAGCAGAGTAATGGTTGCATGGAGATGTAAGGAAGGAGCAAGGAGGGCAAGGAAGAAGGAGGTTACAAAGAAGTGTCGTAAAACACGTGGAAGGTGCTAGAGATGGTTGCTATATTCCATAAGACCATTCAAAGGCCACCGGACTTGTGTCTACTTCTACTAAACTCTGTATTTCATGCATGTTCAGCAGGTTGTACAGGTTATACAGTACAAAACTAGCACACAGAAAAAGTAAAAGCAAAACGGAAAATCTTAGCCAGAGATATGTCCTAGAGGGATAGATTTAAATAGCAACTTGATCAAGAAGAACAGAGTCTCAAGTGCTATCTTGTAATTGCGACTCCACAGTAGTGTCCGTGATTTTTTCTCACATTTTGACTCTAGAAAATGCCCTCATTAGGACTTCTTTATTCAATACCTTTAAAAACTAGTTTCTCTTGTTTATAACTAGAAAGGTCAAGTCAAACTTGGAAAGTAAGCACATTTTAATGACTATCTTCAAATTTGAAATTAACCAGGTTACAAGTGATCCCAGCACCTTGATGAAGGGAAATTACTTCTGAAGCCTCCTGAGATGCAATTTGACCAGCTATTTCCAAGAGAGTGATTAGACTGGCTTCTCAACTTCAAGCTCAAAATTAACAATTTTTTTTAGATGATTCTTTCCAAACACTCAGAATCAGAAGGGAAAATGTACAACTAGCAGAAAGATTTTGTATTTCTTGTTAGTTAGGATGAGATTTGAAAAATGTTAGGTAGAGAAAAGGTGGCTGAAGTTGTTTCTGAAAAGGAGCTTCCATAAAATCAACCCCAGGAAATAGTTTTATTAGGAGAGAGGACCTCCAAATAATGGATGCCATGACTGGGCCTTGAGGCAGGAGAGCATTCAAAAGGTTTGTGTATTGTATCAGAGACAGCGTGAAGCAGCCTTAAAGGGAAGGAAAGGTCTTCTTTTAAAATGGAGAAAAGAAATGTGTGTCTTTAAGTAGAAGTAAGAAAGATGCTAATCATGAACAGGGTGATGCGGGAAGGCTCAGGGGGAGCACCTTCAGAGAAATCCTGCAAACAAGGAAAAAGTATCGGACTTTCATGGAGTGGCAGAAAATTCTACACCACCTTATTTAGTTCAACATGGCTTCTGTGACCAAGACTGTGGAGGAGCAAGTACTGGATAGGCCATAAATTCGAGCTACAGTGTGCCTTGGCTTCTTAACTCTCTGGTCCAGAGAGAGAGATTTGAGGTATTTAAAAGTACAGTATGTCGAGTAGGCTGGCCTGCATTTCTTCCCTACAGTACTAAACATGAGTCGCCACCCGTTTTTCCAGTATGAAATGCTTGCCCTTGTGGGTATAAACAAATCACTCTACACCTGTGTCTCTGCAGTTGACCTAAAAGTGTCCCAAATCAAAGGTGATTTTCTGAAGAATGAATGAGGCCAGCTGTGCACATCTTCATTTTTGTTACTCTTGAGTGAAAGCTTTGCAATATACTGGACGATTGTGTTACACTTTTCTCTTAGCAGTTTCAATTGGAATTTGGTTTTGCCTAACTCACTGACTTAATCACTAATAACTTTTGCTGCTACCAACAAGAGTTCTGAAAGATAGCCAACCCAGGGAACTATACTTCCAGGGAGCTATCTCCCTTGCATTTCAACATACATGGGCTGCTCAGGCAGTAACTATTAATGCTGAACATGTAAGAAGAACTTACCGTGCAATAACATTATGTGAAAACAATTGCAATGTGCAAATAGAATTAAAAAAGTGACTCTTCTGATTTCCTGGGGACATTTTCCCTAGAACTTTAAAAGAAATTGTGTGTGTGTATGTGTGTGTGTGTGTGTGTGTGTCCACATGGATGACAGATGAGGCCACCCAATCCTCTAGACCTCTGAGCCATCACCCAGCCCAGCATTTGATGTCTGGTTTGGAAATATAAAGTTGAATGTAATCTGACTTTATTGTTTTATTTTCCAACTGCTAAGTCGTCTTCTGTGCCTATCATAATGGTTTATTTTGCTACTAATCAAGACACAAGTCTTAAGTATTAAAATACTTTTAAATGCTTATTTTAGGCCCAATTTATGATGTAAAGGCTCTACACTATGGAATAGTCTCCCATCACTCACAGTTATACTGACTCTTTGGTCACGAGTCTCCACCATGCACATTCAACTTTCCTGTTTTGTTTTCAGTCACCCTTTGTGTCTACATTGACATGAGAGTCCTCCCCTTTTCTGATTCTCTAGTCCCCTGAGCAGTGGGCACAAAAAATATTGCAGAAAAGTTGCAGGCTAGGATCCATTCTTTTTGTTTTCATACTATAATGGATAGCTTTTGCAAGCCTATCGGAAGTGCTGATTTAAGGAAAGGACAATGTGCATTGAATTGCACCAGTCCTTCAGCCTCCTTAATTAAAGCAAGTAATGTGAGGTTTGAGTCATAAAGGACTAATCTTGTCAGCTACCCAGTTAGAAACGTGTGCCCCAAATAGGATTCAAGTTACCGATACAAATTGGCTTTCATCGATTAAGAGTGGAAATGCATAGTTGTGAATTTAAGGGGAAAAGTGAGGCATCTGGACTCTTTACTACCCAACAGCGGTTGGTTGGGTTCTGTATCTCTAATTCAGAAGCACTACTTGACAGACAAGAACTGATTGTCACAATTGCTCATGGCTGGCTCATATGTGCTGCTGGTGTGTTAGTCAGGGTTTGCTTTTCACCTGGGGGCATCTTATTCACAAGAATAGCAATGACGCATAGGAACTGGGGGAAGGAAAAGTGACAAGTTTTATGAATACCTCTACTTACTGCTCACATAATTAGCATTCTGCCATAAACTTCATTTTCAGGTGACATTTTATTGAGCTCTATTATAAAACGGTGGGTGACAGGAAGGAAGTGGCCTTCAATCATGTTAGAAGTAAAAGATAACTGAGTGAGTGATAGTGTTAGGTCAAAGAGTTTGACTTGAAGTCTGACTGTGGTATGTATTAACTGTATTTAATTTGGAAACTGTATAATTTGTTTTAAATGGCTTATAATAGTACAGAGCTTTGTTGATGCAAAAACACAGATTTCACCTCAAAGGAAATAAAGTATAGTTTATTCTGGAGCCAAACATCAGTGACCATGGCCCAGGAATGCAGATTTAGGTTTATCCCAGGTCACATGTTCCAATATGTAAGTAGTTTCATGTTTTTTTTTTTAAATAGTAACAGAATAAGTGTTTTAAAACCCATTGATGGAAACATCAAAGAGACAGGTTACAGCCAAGCAGAGAAATCCAGACTACAGGTCCCAGATACCATCTAATAACACTGTTAGCCTTTAATTGGTGGAAAACTAAGGTAATGTTAAGTTAATACATTCCAAAAAGATTATTTTATCTGTTAAGATATTAGGTCAGGCTTTATCTTTTACTGACAGAATGTTAGGGCTGACATGGGGTGGAATAGCCACTTAGAGGACTAAAGATAGCCCAAGATAAATTGTAATTAGGCTGCAACCTAATTACAACATGCAACATTCCATCCTGTCCACATCACTGAAGTCAATCAGGGTTTGCAGACACAGGGTTTGCCCACATAGTTTCTTTCCAAGAATTCTTGTCCACAGCTTCCTTTATTAATATCATCCCTTTGAAAACACCCCAATCTAGTCTGCAACTATTATATCATGCTTAGAAGTTAATTACTTATCTACGCAGACACATTGGAAGGGAATAGTACAGCCATTGATGGAGCTGGAGATAAGAAGGAGCCTACTGCTGCCTCATGGTGGGAGTCTGAGGAATGCAAGGAAATAAGGACAAGCAGAATCATGGATTATCGTGGTCCTGAGCTTCATAACCATCAGACTGGCTCAGAACTGAGTGTCTTCTTCAGATAAAATGGATTAGCTGTGACTTTCGTGCCTTGGTCTAGCAAAGGGTGTAATGAAGATGAATGCAATTTAGTCAGCACTGTTTTAAAATGTAGGCACCCCCAACAGCTGATGAGGTTCAAGCACACATCTTGGAAAATTAAAGACCACTTACAGTTACAGAGCCTTGGGGGGGAAGCAGTAAAGTCGCCTAGCGGCCAGAACGCTGTTCAGATATTTCCTGTCCCTTTATAGCAAAGCCCTGGAATTTGTGTCTGACCCCGATTGTCTGCCAGAAGTCAGCTCCTGCTGCGCACGGTGGTTCCTGTGATACTCCAGCAAAATCGAATCCCATGTTGTCCTCGGAGTGTTTCGGAAGTTTTGTGTCTCTGCCTTTGCATGTGGCACATCCCCTCCTCCTGGAATATCTTTCTTCATGTTTATTACAGGGCACTTTATTTATTTCCCTCATTGTAACTTTAGGGTCAAACTCAAGAAATGTTTGTAACACATTGAATTGGAAGATCTAGCAAAAACGTTAGTAGTTTCTTCTAGCTCACGGTTCACCACGCATCTTTTTGTTTACTTTGCTTTGTGTTGTTTAGATTTTTCAGCCCTGGGAGTTGAGTTTAGGGCCATATGTACGTGCTGTAAGTGCTCTATCTCTGGGCTCCATAGCAAAGCCCCAAGAATCTTTTAGAAAGGAAAGAAACTATAGCAAGCATTTAACTGAGAATTTAAGTTACAGTGGTAAGGAAATAAAGGCTTAGGGACATTTCGTGGCTTTCTAAAACTCCTGGTTGGTTAATGACAAAGTCAGATTGTTTAGCTGTGAGTATTCCTTGTAAAGTGCCTCACTGATGCATTTAAGCTATAACTAAAATCTTCCCTTACACGAACAATGAGCATACTGCACGTATGTACAGTGTCTTTTTGTATTTTCCAAGAAGTGTTAGCATTGACTCGGTTTTTATTTTGAGTAGTGAATTTGCTGGCTAACTTTTATTGTCAGCTGGACGTGGGAAGAACAAACCTCAACTGAGGAATTCTTTCAGTCAGATTAGCCAATGGGGGCATCTGTGGGGCAATGTCTTGATTGGTCATTCATATGGGGGGCCCAGCCCATTGTGTGTCATACTAATCCTAGGCTATGTGCTGTGGAATAATCCTCTTGTACACTGTAAAGATTTGTCACTGGAATTGGTTTAATAAAATGCTGATTGGCTAGTAGCCAGACAGGAAGTATAGGTGGGGTGACCAAACTAGGAATTCTGGGAAGATCAGAGACAGGAGTTGCCAGCCAGACTCAGAGAAAGCAAGATGAGAATGCCATGTTGAGAAAAGGCTCCAAGCCACATGGCTAAACATAGATAAGAATTATAGGTTAATTTAAGTGTAAGAGCTTGTTAGTAATAAGCCTGAGCTACCATCCAGTCATTTATAAGTAATATTAAGCCCCCAAGTGGTTATTCAGGAGCTGTGGGCAGAAGAGAAACATCCAATTACAGTTATGTAAGAAATAATCTAAGCATGAGCTAGCTAGTGAGTAAGCCTGGAAGTGGCATTCTCTGTGCTTCCTTGGCTATGAATTCTTTGGTCAGAGGTCACGCTACATGGAATTGCAAGCAGTCCCTGACTTTATTTCCTGCCGTGACTTCCTTTACTGCTGGACTGTGACCTGGAAGCATGTGACAAAATAAACCATCTTCTCCTCTACGTTGCTTTTGGTCAAAGTGTTTTATCCCAGAGATAGAATGGAAACCAGGGCAGTCCACATGACATCCTATCTTAAATGGAGAAACCCACAGCTCATCACATTCATTCAATGATGTGTGACTATTTAGTTCCATTCGTCACGGTGTGACACAGAAATCATCTTACATTGTCAGAGTCTGTAGCAGCATCCCACTCATAGTCACTAACTCGGTTCAGGAAGTGCAAGAAGAGATGAATAATGCTAAAATGGCCATCAGAATGGATGCCTCTCCTTCCCTTGACCTATCAGTCACACAGAAGAGGAGGTGGAGAGCAGCTGGCACCCCTTCAGCTTGCTCTGAACCCCTGAGCAGAGCAGGGTGAAACAATAAAAAGGCAAAATAATCCAGCGATCTATGGAAACCAGAAAAACAGTTCCTTTTCCTAGAATTTCCAGTCATGTGCATAGAAAAGGCCTCATTTTCGATTTTCTCTCATGTAACATTGAAAACTTGCACAGTAATAATTCCAAAAGACTGGCATGGGTAATAGGTATTATGCTATGAGCCTGTGGGTATGATTTTATTGAAAAGTATAATCACCTCTGCTAGTTCATATCACTGTCCCCATCTTAATCAGGTATGCAGAAGAAGATGTGCTAGGGAGGGTGTAAAAAAGCCACACCCTTAGCCACTATGCTCTACTAAAGGCTCCAGATCATATAACTCAAGGGAACTCACAGAGCAGCCTGACGATGTGTTAAGAAACACAGCAAATATGCTGATTTGCAGCATGATCAGGATGTAATCACTGTTCAGAAGTACATCAGACAATTGTACAAGATAAAAATATGCCGAGCACACAGCCTCACTCAACAGTGCAGAAGGGAGTGCTTAGGCTCTAACAAGAAGTCTTCTGTGATAAAACTGCAGTCTTCAAATGTTGCATTTCCTTTTATACAGTCCAACTTTGTATCAGAAAATGAGACAATGCACACTGTTCTGCTCCCCTGCAAAGGGGAGGAAAAACACGTGTACACATGTGTATATGTGTAAATCATCCTTGTGTGTGTGTGCACATTATCTTCATGTGTGTGTATATGTGTGTGCTTACACCATCTGTGTGTGTGTGTGTGTGTGTGTGTGTGTGTGTGTGTGTGTGTGTGT
>CABHPR010099736.1:29102-41346 GCA_902168415.1 Peromyscus melanophrys
TGTGTGTGTGTGTGTGTGTGTGTGTGTGTGTGTGTGTGTGTGTGTGTGTGTGTGTAATGCACCAATGAAATGAATAGATGTATAGAGGCAAAAGAGAATTAACTAACACTGAACATTAGCCTTAGGGATAAAGGAAATAGGTCAAGATTGAACTTTAAATTTTAATGTATACAGGAATTTTAATTTAATTTAAAAGCAGTTTAATTTTAATTTAAACTTTAATTTACACAGGAATCAGCTTCTGCTGCTTTTGTGGAAATCCCCTTTGGCTTAGTTATAGAGGTTGCCCCCTTATGTCTCAGGTGAAAAAAGGAAGGGGTAAATAAAAACTTGAATTTTGAAACTGAGATTTCTTTAATTTTGCCTAGGTTTCTAGCTTCTGTGTAACTGTGCTTAAACTATTTTCCCCCCAAGCCTCATCCATTTATAAATTATGAAGTTAGTCTAGACTAGCTCTATTTTGTACTTGTACTAAAAGTAGGTACTACATCCATGTGCTAAGCAAATATATGAACACCAAAGACTGCTTAGGTAGAGTGGTTTATTGACTAGCTTATAAGCAAACCACAGAAGTAATCATCTACTGCCGCACTTTTGGAAGCTGAAATGTTTAGAATAAACAAGATGGCTCCTGTGCCACCCAGTTTTATGTCTTGTTGATGCAGGCTACAGTCATTTGTGAAGAGAGAACCTCAGCTGAGGAAATGCTCCCACCAGACTGGCCTGTGGGAAAGCCTGTGGTGCATCTTCATTAGTGGTTAAGGTGAGGAGGCTCAGCTTACTGTAAGGGGTGCCACCCCTGGAATGGTGGTCCTGAGTTCTGCAAGAAAGCAGGCTGAGCAAGCTATGATGAGGAAGCCATTAAGCATCATTCTTCCTTCCATGGCCTCTGCATCAGCTCCTGCCGTGTTTGAGTTCCTGCCCTGACTTCCTATGACTACAAGTTAAAATAATTTCCTCCCCAGGTTGCTTTTGGCTATGGTGTTTCACTACAGCAATAGAAACCCTAACCAAGACAGTCCCCAAATACCTAGAATGTTCTCCTCTATGAAACTGATATTAGGCATTCAGCTTCCAACCCCTCTGTCAATGCCAAGCCAAGAGTCAAACTGTAATGTGTATTTCCTTGGACACAAATCTGTTCTTCAGTTTTCTTGTCAATAGTGTGTGCCTGGAGCCATGGCTGTATAAGCCACCAGGGTTCCAACTTCAGTAATAGTTCTGCTTTGAAAGTCTCTACTGTTCTCACTTCCTATCACTGATGAAGCTATCTACATCAGTCACTAGCTGATGCTCAGAGGAGAATGTTTTGTAGGAATGAAACGATGCACCCATTCTCCAGGGAGCAAAAGAGTAATGCTGAGGAAGGCTGATGAAGGACATACCAAGAGTTTGGTTCAAGATAAGAAAGCACCACTTCTGGCTTGCATGATTCCAGGCTTCTTGATCTGTCCGGGCCCATATTTCCTCTGTGAAACAGTAACTTAAAACGTCTTTTAACCGTGTGTGTGTGTGTGTGTGTGTGTGTGTGTGTGTGTGTGTGTGTGTGTGTGTATCTACATGTATAAACTTGCAAGTTATATGTAAAGATCTGAAACTCATGTCTTTCTGTAAATTTAAGTGTTGTTATTGGGTTGTTAAAAGGTATACATAAAAACAAACAAACAAACAAATAAACAAACAAACTGTTCAGGCTATGAGACAGGTGCCAAGTTGGCAAACAGGAGATAGCGCCACCATGAAACACACAAGGAGACTGGACCATTTGCAGAGATAAACTTTTGAGGAAGGAGGAAAAAGCCACCCTCTTCCCACTAAACCATGAACTAGCACTTTGATTGCACAGATCATTATTTTTAAATTACAGCCATGCGCGCCTCTGTGGCTCTCACTGCTCTTCGCACTCTAGCTCTGTGGACCTTTAGAGCACTTTTCTTTTCA
This sequence comes from Peromyscus melanophrys, assembly GCA_902168415.1. NCBI lineage: Eukaryota > Metazoa > Chordata > Mammalia > Rodentia > Cricetidae > Peromyscus > Peromyscus melanophrys. The sequence continues at coordinate 31,044 of CABHPR010099736.1, forward strand.
TACCCAAGTGCTCAGCATTCTTTTCCAGACCAAACTCACAACTCGAACTGTTTGCTTGTTATTAAGAAAAGCTCTAGTGGACAGATTCTGAAGTGAACAGTTCATGTGTAATCACTAGAAACTTAAAGAGGACAGTAGGCTTCTTATGAGAGTGTCCTAAGTGTACTGAAGTCCTTGCTTTTTTTTTGGGGGGGGGTCACTTACATCAGAAGGAAGGGCAGGACTGAAGCTAGTCTCCAACCTTCGCCTTTAGTGGAAGTTCCCTCCCACAAAGAGACATGAAAATGGATGCTAACTATCTCATAAGGGTGCTCTTAAGGGTTATGTTTTTCTTGAGGTTTTAGGAGGCCTTTCTAGTTTCTGGAAGCCCTGAATTTCTTAGTTTGTGGTTTCTTCCTGAAATCCTCTGGCCTGGCTTCTGCCACAAGGCCTCCTTTCATTCTGATCTCCTCTTTATTTTGTAAGGAACCCTGTGAGTATATTTGGTTTATGAAATAACCCTTATATATGTCAAAAACCTTAACTTGATCATCTTTGCAAAGTAGCATTTTCCTGGTAAGGTAACATATCTGCAGGTTCTGGGGTCTAGACAGCCGAGAGTCTTGAGCTCCTCTTCCTGTTGTTCTGAAGCAAAAGCAGCATGGGTTGATGTCCTGGATTCACCCTGTGTTATCTGGAGGACCTGGAGTCAGTTGCTGAAATTCTCCACCTCCAGATATGTAGAATGGTGGCCGTAGCTATATCTTTCTCATTGGATAGTTGTAAGAATAAAATACCCAAATAGATAGCTGGATAATGCCTAAAACTGTATATTATTTGCTAAATGAATATTCTTGAAATCTGAGTGATAACGATGCTTTATCAGGAAAAGAATAATGCTTCTTAGGCATTGATAACTGAAGCTTAAATTGGATTTTTTTAAGATGCATGTGTGTGTGTGTTGTTGCTGCTGCTGTTTTAAAGATTTTCTTTTTAATTATGTGCATATGAGTGTGTATGAGTATGGGTTTGTACATGTGAACGTAGTTTCTATGGTAGCTAGAGGTGGGCATCAAATTTCCTGAAACTGGAGTTACAGGCTTATGTGAGCTGCTCCATGTGGGTGCTAGTAACTAAACCCAGTTATTCTACAAGAGCAGTAAACACTCTCTTTTTTCTGCTTTGCACAGATTTGTTTTAATACAGATACATACATATTAACACATACACAGTTGCAAACCAGGGTGGCAAGTCCCCTTCGTTAGCTAGGAGAGCTCTACCACATGCAGGGGTCCTGGAGATGCTCCAGGGAGCCTAAGTATGACAGTTTTTCACATATGATACCCATTAGGGAACACTTGAATCAGGTAAGTGCAGGGTGCACCCCAGGTGTATACTGCCTGGGGCCGCATGCAGGTCCAAAGCTCTGCCATATCCTCTTCATCAGCTCTTCATCATGCATAGACAACTCTGCCAACTTTTGGCCCATCCTTTCATGGATGTCCAAGCATTTGGATACACATTGGTCCAGGCACATAGCCTCACTTTTGGACAGTTCTGCTTCCTTGTAGTGGGGAGGCACACGCTGCCTGTGGCAGGTACTGGTCATTCCAGTGCCTAAGAGGATCCAGGTCAACCTAGCAAGGTTGGAGAATAGCCTCTTGGTCTTTAGTCCATGACCTGGGGCTGGTCACAGATGCCACGAAGTCCTCAACTTCTAGTCAATAGTAGAAAGTGCATTAAATACTCTTAATTGTTGAGCCATCTCTCTAGTCCCTAAATTAGACTTTTATTTAAATAGGTCCAGCACAAAGCCAGGTAAAGTCTTTTTGGGTATTAACTATAACACAAATATGAAAAGCACTTTGCAATGCTACTCTTGGAATTAACCATAGCTTGTAAAAGAATGGCACCCGAGCTACTAAGCTCTTGGATCTTCAGTTAAGAGTCTATCATTCTGTAGATTGGAGGAGGAGCCTCCATCCTGACTTGCAGAGCGGCTGCACCAGTTCATCTCCACCACTTGTCAATGTCCAAACAGTTTGAAAATGTTCATGAGTGAGACAAGCAGCCACTTGAGCCTCCCCTGCCACATATCTAAACATGAAATCCAAGACAGAACTTTGACTAGGTAGCAATACTCAACTCTGAAAATATCCATCTACTGACAAAAATTTGAGTACAATAGCTACTTAGCTACGTGAGAATATTTAAGTTTAAATATAAAATAGTAAGTCACCTTTCATTATAATTCATAGTGACAGCAAGTCATGCCGACCACATTTTGCAATGTAAGATGGACACTTTCACTATTGCACAAAATTTTGTTGAAGAAGACTGATTTAGATTACACGCATATTACTTCTCCAAAGGTTGTAATTAAAATATAAACATCATTTACAAATTTGATAGAAAATCTTGTCTCTTTAGAAGCCATCCAAGAAGCTTCATGGTGAAGAGCTGCCACTAAGAAATATTACAGTATTGTTCAAGCTACCCTTGGTCTTTTGTGCCTCTAGATAAATTTTGAGATTGTTCATTCTCTATCTGAAAATAATGACCTTAGGGCTTTGAATTGAGAACATATTGAATCTGAGGATTGCTTTTGGGTAGGATGGCCATTTTCACAAGACTAATTCTTTTGACCCATGATCATAAAATATCTTTCTGTCTTCTAGGGTCTTCCTCAATTTATTTCTCCAGTGTCTTGAAGCTGTCATTGTAACAGACTATCATGTTCTTGCTTTTCCATGCATTTTATTTTGTTCAGGTCTATTGTGAATGGAATTGTTTCCTTGACATCTTTTGCAATGTGTTTGTCATTGGTATACAGAAAAGCTACTGACTTTTGTGTATTATTTTTTTTATTGTGCCATTCTGCTGATAACATTTATTTGATCAGCTCTAAGAATTCTTTGGTGGAGTTGTCAGGATCCTTTCATGTATAGAATTATATCATTTAGAAATATATATTCTTTGCAGGATATTGCTATTTGTTGCCTACCATAACTAGATAGTAAGATCCTATAACACATACTTTGGTTGCTGGGCATAGATAAACCAAGCTTGAAATGATGGGGAATTTTTCTCCCAACTGTCACAGAGCTGGAAGTACAGTGCAGGTGGCTGGGGGAGGAGAGACACTGATAGTCTTAGCCAGTGATACACACTGCATGCTGTCATACTGATATGCCTGCCCATCGGTGCAGTACTGGCAAGACTGTTTATGATAGCAACCAACAGCTTTCCTCATTCGATCTGATGCCTACTCCACAGCATTCATGCCTGACACTGTAAATATGGCCAAAACCCATGGCTAAGGAAGTTACAGGCCTCAATAGTAAACCTATTTTTGTTGTTTTGCTAAACGGTCTTACTGTCATATTTCCTTCTAAATATTTATGTTCATCATCATAGATTTGCACACTCTCCACCTTGGTCAGAGAAGCTTCTTATTGCGGTGGCTGTAGTCAACAGAGACTCCTGAGTATTCAGAGTAGTGAGACTAAGAAACTGTGAATGCTCAGCCATAGACGACAATCTGCATTAATCTCCTCCCTCCCAAGGGTCAGGGAACATTGCAGAAGAGAGGTCAGAAAGAATATAAAGCCTGTAGAATGAGGAGGAGGGCTGCAAAACTGTTTTCTGGATACGACATTGCTATGGACATACATTAACACACAGCAGCCGTGGTCACCTGCATGAGATGTCCACAAAAATCAAGGCAGTTAAGAATGGCAGCAGGGATGGGGAAAGAGGCTACCAGCTGAGTTGCCAGCACTAGTAGGGGAGCTATTGGGAGTTGATGGCTTCTGTGGGACAAAGAGTTACATTCTTTGGGAAAGTATCTACTGGTAGGTTGTCTATGTCCCAGTGGACAGCTACATATCCATGGTCATGTGGGCAACACTAGCTGTACTCAGTGTATCCAAACAAACAACAAATAAAGAAAGACATAAAGCAAAGAAAGAGATGTCTTTGGGGATCCTGGGAGAAGTTGGAGGGGTGAGTGTGGGTGGATATGATCAAGATACATTGTATACATTTATGAAAATTTCAAAGAGTAAATGAAAATATTATTTTCAAAATAAAGGTAATACTGAGTGGATGGTAAGCAGGCCACAGAGAAGGGTGTTTTCTAAGTGGGCTTTGATCACTTGGTACTGAATAAATATTTTTCTGAATCTCCAAGACTTTGTCTCAAAAACAAAGCAAAGCCAGAAAACAGCAATAGTGTGACATGTTTTTTAACTAAGAAGTTTTGTAAACTGGGGCTGGAGAGATAGACCAGAAGTTGAGAACACTGCATAGTCTTTCAGAGGACTCCTGTTTAGTTTCCAGTACCCACATGGCAGCTCTCAACCTCCTGTAACATCAGTTCCAGAGAATCCAATGCCTTCTTCTTGCCTCCACAGGTACCAGGCATACATGTGGTACACAGACATATATGCAGACATACTTACATAGGAAATAAAAATGTGTTTAAGTCTGTAAAGGGGATACATTTATTAATAGGAGATGGGGCATAGAAAGAAATCAATTTACACTAATTTTCTGAGAATAAATCTTTTGACAAAGCACAGTATTACCCTATTGTGTATATTATAATAATAAAGTTCAAAGTCTACCTTCCTGAATAGCTGAGTTAATTTCTCCAACCTCCATTTGTTCTTTGACATTTTTATTTCATATTATAGCTAAAAGAGAGTATACAAGAAGTCACTATGTGAATTTTATAACAGATCTGGGTATGCTGTGAATAATAATAACCATCAAACATTAAATTAAGTTGATTTTGTTTCATTATTCTTACGAATAGGCACTGTCATGGTAACTGCCTTCATAGGATTTAGGACATCTTCAAGGACATTTCAAGGACATATGTCTTGCTATTGGTACTGATGTCTTCATATACCCACTAACCTCACTGTCAAGGATCTATATGTCTCCACAAAGATGTAATCAATTTGAGACTATAAGTAATATTGACTCCTTTTTAATCAAGCTATGGCATTTTCTACACAGAGAAACTTGAACTCATTTTTGTTGTTCCAGGACTTGCTTTGTTTATACACAGTGAAGTCACGTAATTTGGATATCTGTTTCCATGGTCTCTGTGGTGGAAATTTAGTGTTTGCAAAAACTATTTCATTACTGCCTGATAAGAGCACAGCCATGTCACCTCTATCATGTGGTAGAAGCTTCACACATGGCATTTTAAAGCTTCCCTTTATCATACACAACTCTAAGAAACTGTTGGTGTACTGGTGTCCTTGCTAGAAAAATGGAATAAGCTTACTAATTTCAAAATATTAATAAGTATCTTACTTTTGGGGAAATAAGAGTTTTTATTTCTAGGCTGTTTAATTTACAAAAATCACAGGTTTTCTTATAAATACCATAAATGTGTCCAATGATTATATAATGGAATACTTGTATTTCTCTTGAAGCCCTGATACAATACAACATAATATGATACGACATTACTTTTTTGAGCCTTAAGAGAATAGTCAAAAATGATTTATTTTCAAAATGCTAAGGTTAATGTAGCGTTGCCAGGAACCCACACTCTCTAGTAGGCAATGTGGAGAACAGTAACTTAATTCGTGCTGGAGATGGTGCTTGCTATTAGCAAAGATTTACTTTAAGAAACAGGATAAAGTGTTGATTTAGAGGAAACCTTGGCTCTCATCTTTTGAAAGATTCAGTTTCCCTTGTTTAGAGTGTAAGTGCTTCTGAAAGTACCTAAGAAATAGCTATGGTGCACCTAACCACATCAATTTTAGCCAACCCAGATTGATCTGAGTTACTGTGAAAGAGCAGTAAAGTGGGATGACTACGACAGTGAAATGCATGCTCTGAAGGGCATCTTTCTGAGAATCGGTACCCCCTTTAAGCGCCAGCATGCCTTCCACTTGTCGTGGAGATGGGAATAATACACTGTTCTATTGTGAGAGTTCAGCCGATAACCAAGTTCATTCTTTGAGACAGGAAAAGTATTGGCTGTCCAGGAGAGAAAAAAAAACCCCTGAAATTCAGAGATGCAAAAATAACTGTCTTATTGAAACAGGATGACAGTTCCTGTCAGGATGAGAGGGCACCCAGATTTGGGAGTCTATCAAGGGAGGCTCTGGGTTGGGCATTTAAGAGTTCATAGATACTCCCATTTCCTTATCATCTACCCAATTATTTGCCCTGGTTGGCCTTTCCTTACTGCCACATTTTTCTGTCACATCCCCTGGGAAAAGAAGTGGTGCTCTTAAGATACACGTCCCTGTTCTTCCTATATGTCTATACCCTTAAAATTCTCTCTCAGTCCCCTGTCTCAGAGATGACACTTATTGCTGTCAGGAGTGGAGGGGCAGTGACTGCTCTAGCTGCTTCAAGCTGAGAGTGCTTAGGAGGCGTTGATCCTAGACAGGTTCCTGGGCTTGGTCCACAGGACCTCGATAGAATTCCCGCAAACAAGGTCATCTAGAGTTCCATTTGCAAGACCATCTGTAGTTTAATAGCTTTGATACAATGAGAATCGAATGTAGCAATGCAATTAAGAAGGCGAACACCAAAGATAGTAACAGGATGATGATAAGGAGGGCCCAAAGAATGCATGATCCAGGTCCAGGAGAGAGGTAGACTAATATGTGCCTTGATCTAGTGTCTGGTTTGAGGGCATGTATCCTGGTGGCCTTTTGTATAGGTTTTGAACATCCGTCTCCACCTAGAATGAGGTGTTGATGTAAGTGCAGCAAGGTGAATTTAAGACCATATATACCCCTCACTGATCAGCAAGCAGTATGTCCAAGGCCAAGCAATTGTGAGTTAGATGATCTACAGATGTCGCTATGAGAGATAAAGTGTATGTGACACTTTTAATGAAATGTGTTACTGCTTTGGTTAGCTCCACCACAGTGCTTTAGTAATAAGCCAGAGCAAACTACAGTATGGTCCCTAATGATATTTCTCATTATTTCCTTTCAGAAGGATCCCTGCACTCTGTTTAACATGAGAAGAGGTTGAAGGGGTAACATAATTATATGATGTTAGTGGGGGGTGGTGTGGACCATACTGCATTATCTAGTATACCATATGATATCTAACCCTGTGTCTTATCCTGAAAGTAATCCAAAATCTCCATGTTACCATAAGAAGCCACTTGGAGCCCTTGATTGCTTGTCACTCTGAGGAAGGAAATAGGTCAGAATAGGCTGAATTTGGTCAGAGCTTAGGCTGCACCTTCTCCTTCGTGTATCATCCCTAAATATGTGACTCATGATGGGCAAAATGGACCTTCTCTTGAAAGACCGTACCTTCTTATGGCTAGAAAGTTGAAGGAAGATTCAGTTTTCCAAGAGACTCATTCAGACGGCCCACAGAGGAACAGTTCATCTATCCAGGTCATCAACAGCTTGTATGGAGATTTGGTTGACCAGGTCATGCCAAAATAAATGGGGGCTATCTTTAAATCCTTAGATTAGGACAGTCCAAGTGAATTATGCAGCCTTATGAGTCAGATCCTCTAAGACAACAAAGGGATGACTAATAGGTCCCCACTCCCAACCCCATAATAAGCTTCTCCACGGACGCAGTGAGCTAGACCAAGCTGAGTTGAAAAAGTATAACAACCGTTATCTTGAGCAAAGCAACTCCTGGGCGAGGTCTCTGGTCCCAGAGATTGAGGTCAGAGAAGTCACACACCAGAGCCAGGGCAGGAAAGTTTTAGAGATTGTAGGGAGGGTTTGTGCCCAAGTGTGGTCAAAAGCTGAGCACATAGGCAGGGACTTGGGCAACTGGCAGCATCAGGGGAGGAAGTCGTAATAGTTGCCAAGAATGCAGAACTGGGCTTTTTGGTGCCTTTCCTTTGTTCAAAGACTCTCTCAGCCGATGGGATCTGGAGGGAGTAGGGGGTTTTGGCTACCTGGACCATGCAGGGGTGAACCAGAGGCTTCAACCAAAAACTGACTATCCAGGGCAGAAAGATACAAGATAAGGAATCCTTCAAATCCAAGAAGTATTGGTTTCCACCAGAGGCAGACCTAGAGGCTCTCCTGGAGGCAGGGCCAATTTTAGTTGATATGGAGATAGGTTATCTCTGCGTATTAGAAGGGCAGGAGTTGTGGACACTATGAGGGATGGGTGTTAAAAAGGAAGTTTCCCTGTTAATAGGCAAAAGGCTGTGTAAAAACCTCTTCAGAGGCTGGCCCAATATACCTCTGAAGAGGACAATTGTGTGGGGTTGGGGACCTGGAGAAGAGGGCAATACTGAATATCTGGTTCTTGTGATCCCTCAAGGTTCAACAGCAGTATTTCTTAGATCAGGGGTAGCAGTGTAAATGTCAGCCCAGGTACTCTATTGGACAAATCATGGGTGAAATCTCCCTCTGACTGTATAAGGTCAAAGCAAGCCATTCTCCAGAAGTTCAGAGTGTGCCATTATACCTGAGGCTCTTCAAATTGGACTAGTATTTCAGGAACTTGGAGCGAGGACCAAAGACTTGTCAGTACTTAGATGAGAGAGATGGCCTAGTGCCCTTGAAGCTCAGGGGACATGTTACCCACTCATGACTGCCTTTGCAGCTGGGACACAATCCACGTGGAGGCAGAACATGTCTATCATAGTTCTCTCCTTCTTGAGGAATTCCCTCCAGAAGTTCCCTGGAGTGGGGCTCACCAGGGGCTTGTGTTGGGTATTTTATAAGGCCACTGAGTCCTCTCATTTCCCTTACCATCCTGTCTACTATTTGCCTCTGGGTGCCTCTTCCTTCCTGCCATTGTTTGCTGCCCTGTCCCTTGGGAGAAGAAGCAGCTCTCTTGAACACATCTCTGCTTTCTTAGCTGCCTAGCCCCTTTCTAATTCTCCCAAAGCACGCTTGAGCGAGGTGGTGACCTTAGGCACCTGACTGGTGGTCAGGTCATGTAAAAGGCCTGGGAGTTTAAGAAGGCTATTTCTCTATTATTGTTTTGTGGGGTTTTTTTCCTCCATAAAATCTATCTTGAATGAACGTCTTTGGACTGTTGGTGTTTTCATGCTTGCTCTCTTGTGTGATGATCTCTAAGCAAATGTTCATTTTCTCAAGTGCATCCTGTTTTACTGAACAACATTATATGTTTTTTTAAATATTTATATTAATGAGAATAAGTACAACTGATTTTGAAACATTTTGTCGGGTGCACTAGTTTTCTTAAGAACTGTTTTTAGGAAAGGTGGGTGAAGGTGAGTGTGGATGCTTGCCCCATAGGCACAAGACACCAGGTTTGAGCTCCAACCCCATAAACAAGCAGGACGAATGGGTTTTACCTGTTATGGGCGATATGGCATTGAATGACTGCTCCAGACTCAAATAGTCACAAGAAGCCTTTTTAAAGCCAAAGACTATAGACTGATTTTCTATGGTAATAAAAACTGTTTGTACTGTTTTATTCTTGTGATTAGTTGATTTAGTGAGCCCATATTAAGTCTTTTTTAAAAATTTGTTGGTGTGCAGGTCAATATGAAACTTAGGGGGAAATGGTGGAAGTAAGGACTGAGATGCATTCACTGGTCTCCTTTCTGTCAGTGTTTGTTCCTTCCGCCTTACACAATGGTGGGTGAGGCACAGCTATTTCTTACACACTTTTCACGCTCTTCTGATCTAAATAATGAAAACTGAGTCTTTCAAAAGATGTAGACAAAGGTTATGTCTAAACCACAACTTTAAAAAACAACTAAATTCATGCTATTGGAAAATACCTGGAAACCAAAAAAATTGACATTTGGGGTGTGTGTGGGGGAAACATGTTGAAACAGTAATTGCCTACGTTACCACAAAGGAAAAATGCCACTGCTGAAAGTCCATGGTGCTGCAGCAATGGTACTGCAGCACAGTACTCCATCCACACAGTGGTACTGCAGCACAGTACTCACATCCACACAGTGGTACTGCAGCACAGTACTCACATCCACAGAGTGGTACTGCAGCACAGTGCTCACATCCACACAGTGGTACTGCAGCACAGTACTCACATCCACACAGTGGTACTGCAGCACAGTACTCACATCCACAGAGTGGTACTGCAGCACAGTACTCACATCTACACAGTGGTACTGCAGCACAGTGCTCACATCCACACAGTGGTACTGCAGCACAGTGCTCACATCTACACACTGGTACTGCAGCACAGTGCTCACATCCACACACTGGTACTGCAGCACAGTGTTCACATCCACACACTGGTACTGCAGCACAGTACTCACATCCACACAGTGGTACTGCAGCACAGTGTTCACATCCACACACTGGTACTGCAGCACAGTGCTCACATCCACACAGTGGTACTGCAGCACAGT
>CABHPR010099736.1:43541-54571 GCA_902168415.1 Peromyscus melanophrys
TGTGTGTGTGTGTGTGTGTGTGTGTGTGTGTGTGTGTGTGTGTGTGTGTCTGTCTCATTCTATAGCTCACACATATGTGGACTGTGAGCTACCACACTAAGCTATGATGCAGTTTCTCTGCTGTAGTATCATTCCTGTTTAAACTACGTGACTAGTGGGAATGAAGAGGACCCACTACACTGGAGGTCCATACGTGCCGTTTTGTTTTCTCTCCCCCTCAAAAACAAAATCCTAACATAAGAGCTGATTGCAAAACTTGCCAATTTTTCTGTAAGAATCTTTCTATGCTTGTGAAACGTGTTTCACAGTCTGGTGTATTAAAAGCGTGGTCCCTATTAGGAGGCTCAATTTGAGGAGATTCTGGGAACTTTAGGAGTTGGGACATCGTTGCAAGAAGTACCTTTGCAGGTCATGTAGAATTCTGAATCCTGTTCTTTTCCTTTGCTTTCTGTCACCAACAAGGTGACAAATATCTTCTGCCTCCTGCTCTTTCTGACACGATGTTCTACCATGTGCTCAAAACCAAGAGACAATGAACTGAACTCTCTGAAATGAGAAGCCAAGATATTCCCGGTCAGGTCGTTTATAACAGGTATTTTGTCCCAGTGACAAGAAAGTAACTAACACAAATACCATATCCGCTTTCTAAGAATATGTGCACAGGGGTGATGCCCAAGCTTCCAGAGGGCAGAAAGAAGATCAATATATAAACAGGTGCCCTTTCTCTTTGATACAAACTTTTATTGGTATATATTAACTGTGAAAAATAAGGGTTTTATTATAATGGTTCCATACACACACATAATCAACTTTAGACATATTTGCCTATCTGTTATTCTTTTGTTTAAAAGCAGATTTTTGGCTTATTCAACCTTCATGTGGCTACTGCGATTTATTTTGTTTTGAGGAACATAATAAGAATTTTATTTCACTGTAGAGAAGGATCTAATGATGGGTCTGTATAAGGAAAGAAGTAGATGCTTAAGCATGTATTCATGAGAAAAGTGAAAAATTGTGGGGCTTAATAGAAAGTTTAATTATTTTAGGCTATCTGATAAGCAACATTCTATTTTGTATGTATGATGGGTGCATGTGTATGCATGTATATTTATGGGTGTAGTTACCTGTGAGGGGGGTGGAGGGGGGGCGACATCAGAATTCTTCCTCTGTCACTTCCAACTTTGTTTTTGAGATGGAGTCAATCTAGCCATTTCAACTAGAGTGGTAGGCCATCAAGCCCCAGGATCTCCCTGTCTCTCCCCTCTGAGGCATGCACTGCCATATGTGGCCTTCACGTAGTGCTAAGGATTTGTGTGCCATCCTCATACATTGGGAGCACTCCCCCGACTGTGCCATCTCCCCATCCCATAGGTGACATTTTAGACAGTCACAAAACACTAGATTTTCAACACATAAAAAAGGGAGAGTGAAGACAGAAGACTGAACATTGGATTAAACGATATTGAGAGGAAGTAGCATGGTCATGTAGCTCCTAAGCCATCAGGTCGAACATGCTTAGTGTCTTCTGGCCATAGGATGAAGTCAAACTTCTAAAATTTATTTTTTAGCTAAAGTTTTGTTTACTTTATTTAAAAAGCATGTTTATCACAATGCTTTTTAAATTTTTCTCAAACTATGTGCAGAAGAGAACAAATGTTCCTTTAATTTCTAATTAATCATATACTGAAAATCCTCTCAAAAGCAGTTAAATGAATCACTGCAAATGAGAAATGAAAGAATATATGTGAAATACAGGATCACCTTTTGGACCTTAGATCCCAGGGACATAAAATTACTCTGACATTCTGTTATATAGAGAGATCAAAATTCTCATTCCTTTTGATGGCGAGGTGTTTTGTAGTTGTTTGTTTTTGTTTTGTTTTATTTAGTTTGGTTTTTTTCAACTTGACTCAAGTTGGATTCATTGTGGAAGAATCTTAATTGAGGAACTGTCTCCATCAGTTTGAGCTGTAAGAAAATCTATGAGGCATTTTCTTGTTTAAAGATTGATGTGAGTCATGCCAGTCCACTGTGGGCAGTACCAAGTCTGGACAGGTGGTCCTTGGTTTTATAAGAAAGGAAGCTAAGCAAGCCATGGGGAGCAAACTAATAAACACTACTCCATGTTCTCTACCTCTGTTCTTGCTTAAGTTCCTGCCCTGATTTTCTCCGTAATTGACTGGGATTAAGATGTATAAGTGAAACACACCCCTTTCTCCTCAAATTCCATTTAGCTAAAGTGTTCATCACATCAACAGAGAAGTAAACCAATACAGTCTTGGTCTTCGTCTCCATCTGGTCACAAATCAGTACTACAGTGTTCTAGACTGGTACCAGTTCACAGCCACGTTTTTTTTAAATGTAGGCAATTACATCAAGGGCCTTGTGCATACAAAGCAAGAATCTGCCACCAAGCTGAATCCCCAGGCACAGAACATACTTGTAATTGAATTCTAAAGGTACACTAAGTCTAATACACTTGCAATTGTTCTAAATAAGTGACACTATTCTTACCAATTGTGATCATCAACTTATCAACTGTGATCATCATAAACCTCTAAGCCTGTTCTTCTGACCTTACACATTAGTATATCTTGACTTTGTCAGTATTAGACAATCTCAGATGCATACAGATGAGGGGGGCAGATAAAAGTCTATAGTGCAGCTTCAGTTACACAAAATGTTCCTCTGACATTCTCTCCCCGGAAAGTATTCCAATTTTAAAAATTTCTATTAACCATTTAAACACAAGGTTCTGACTTCCGAAGGCTTCCTGAATACTTTCAAAAGCACATGAAAACACAAACAGTGAGAAAAAATATTCCAAAGATTTGTAATAGCAAAGGCTCATGTCGTGGATATGATGAGACTGTACAGGTGAGATGTCAGAAGACAGATGCAAAGGCTCATGTCGTGGATATGATGAGACTGTACAGGTGAGATGTCAGAAGACAGATAGCAGCTGGACTCTTCAGTCAGAAACTGACAATTGGCTGAAATTCTTTTGCATTTAAATAAAATCATTATTTTGAAACATCCTGCCAATCTGGAGCCATTTAGAGCATTTTAGATGACAACATAGAACTTGTAATAACTATCATGTTTGAAAGTCAACATGTCTCGCTTTCATTCTGGAATAATGATGTGTGAATTATTCTTTTTCAATATTTAGTGAAATCCTTTTTTTTTTTGTAAACTTCTTGGGCGATGTTTTCAAATACATACATGCAAAACAGGAATGTAGGAGTATAAAAGAAGCAGGCAGATAGACTTCAGAATAACCCCCCACTGATGTTAGAGCTTGGCTCCTCATGTTGTGAAGGCATGAGCAACTCCCAGAAACAAGCAACTCCCGTTCCTGTATGGATAATGGTCCTTCACACAGCAGCGATATTGTCCAATCACCACCCAAACATTTGCATGGCTTTTCAGCACCATTATAATTGCCATCAAAATTGTTCACTGCAAAAAAAATTTGTGGGGGGGGGGGGAGACAGTGAATTTAAAAAGGCTTTTTAAAAGAGAGCATATTCAAATGAGCCACAACATTTCAACCATCATCAGAGAAAGCAAATTAAAACTAAACACAGTGTTATTACCTATGCACTAGACTGTACAACATAAAAAATCAGCAGCATTAGGTGTTGACTAGGGAACCCCCTGACACACACACTGCTTAAAGAAGTATAAATTACTGCAGTCATCTCCCAGCCCCACTGCCAATATCTGAACTAGAAAATGCACACATTTATGAGAACACCACTATTATGTTGGAATATATTCTATAACCTAAGTGTGTACTTTGACTATATAATCAAAGTGCATAACTGGGTTTTAAAAAGTGGTTTTCCAGGTGGTAGTGGCGTACACTTTTAATCCTAGAACTGGGGAGGAAGAAGCAGGCGGATCTCTACAGAGCGAGTTCCAGGACAGCCAGGGCTACACAGAGAAACCTTGTCACGAAAAACCAAGACAAAAAGTGGATATCTGTGATTTGCCTTTCCTTTATATCATGGGTGCCCCTCTTCACCTGTCCTTCCAAGTCTGGAGGAACACCCCCCCCCCCCACTGCTCTACTTATCACTGGGTGGTGTTGCACGCTACACTCATGGTTGGAGAGGACATGAACTTGCATCACATGGTCCCCCTTTGGTGATAATCAGCCTCGCATGTCTGAGGGATGCAGGCTTTCTTTCCCACTACTCAGCCCCCTTCCTTCCCCCGCTAGGATGCTTTGACACGCTCAAGAGGCTGAGGCAGCTCCAGATCCTGCAGTATTTCCTGTTTCCAGCAGAAGCACAGGCCCCTGCTTTGGGGAATCCTGGCCTAAAGCCTTCTTAGCACTCCAGCCATAAAGGATAGGCACTTTCCCCTTCTCTCTCTCTCCCTCCCACAGGATCTCTGCCTGAGTCCTGGGATGGAAACTCACCTTCCCCAAAGATAAGGATTTTACTTCATGTGATTGATGGGGTCCAGGAAAGTATCCAGTGTTCTCTATTCATCCCCAGGGGCAGTCAGCCAGTCACATCCATGCAAACTTGCCTCTCTGTCAGACTGTCCAGTCTTTCTTCTGCTTCCAAAATTTCTGGACTGCTTATAAGACTTTTAGAGAACATAATATAGAAAACAAAAAAATAAGAGGAATTATTGTTAATGATAACTATGAACTTCAAAAGCTAATAAACACAGCCACCCTGAATGGCAGCCTTATTAGGCAAATATCTGATAGCCCATCTGCATGGAGGACTCATACGTAACTGGAAAGGCAATAAACTGGTCCTAATTTCACAGAAGTTGTCATCGCCCTCTAGTGGAATCAAGTGTTATCACAACCATTTAATGCCATAGACCTTTCTCAAACTTTGAATTAATCATTGAAACTTGATAATTACAGAAACTACCATTTTGAGACAGTAATAAACAGTAGAGTATTTCATTTTATTACGTTAAATAAATGTAAATTATTAGAATATAAATGTAAATTATTAGAATATAAAGCAGACAGGAAGGAGAGGACAGGAGCCACAGAGCAGGGAACTTCTCTAGTGTGGGCTCTGCCTGTGAAAGGAAATCGGCACTAGGTATCTGAACCTAAATTTTATTAATGAAATGCATGTTATCTCTGCTTCTACTAAATCCAAAGCATGAAAACAGCTAAAGAATAATCTTCTAAATGTGTTCCAATCTTTTAACCCGTACCAGGTACCAATCACTAGATTTAAAAATGCCCCCATAGGTCTTCTGCTTCTAAAACAAATCTGCCTACCCCACCTCAACTCGTACATCAACTTGGCTGAAACCTAGCTTTTCAGATTTTAAATTTGAAAGACTGAACTCAGTTCTAACTCTGAGATTTTCAAGTTAGACTCTATCATAGTGTCTGTTAAAATGTAAGTTGTTTATACATTGAGATTAGGTCATTGTCACACCTCATTTCTCACGTTGGTGTTTAAATGATTCTGAAACTTCACCACTATGGCTGTCAGACTCACTTAATAACCAGTTCGTGATACACTCAAGCTTTACATCAATTAAATGCTCAAAGCCCCAAAACTTCATGAAGTTTCTGTTTTGTGAAGGTTACTCATCTATAGGCAGCAAAAGCATGAGAACGCACTTTCTTTCCACATAGAAATCTTCCAAGAGAAAAAATATATCCAAATATGAACCTATATGGTCAAAAATACTAAACTGTATTTGAAGTCCAACTCTCTCACTTCTTGCTGAGACATCAGAAAACAAGCACTGCTATGGCAATCCACATGCCATCTAAGATGGTCATACTTGACTTGTGTGTGGAGTGTTGTATTCCCGTGCATGTGTCATTTGTACACAGGTGTGTATGCACACTCATGTGCCTGCTTGTGGAGGCCAGGCATTGACGATGTCATACTGCTCTCTATTGCTCTCCACCTTAATTTTTTGAGACAGGGTCCCAAAATGATCTAGAGCAGTGGTTCTCAACCTTCCTAACTCTGTGATCATTTAGTGCAATGCTTCACGTGGTGGTGACCCCCAACCATAAAATTATTTTCGTTGCTGCTTCATAACTGTAATTTTGCTACTTTTATGAATGGTAATGTAAATATCTGTATTTTTTAATGGTCTCATGTGACCCCTATGAAAGGGTTATTCAACCCCCACGTTGAGAACCACTGATCTAGAGCTTACCAATTTTGCTAAACTGGCTGGCTAGTGAAGCCTCAGGATTGTTCTGCTAAAATTACAGGCATGGACTACCATGCCTGGCTTTTTTTGTTTGTTTGTTTGCAGCTGTTGGTATCTGAACTCAAGTCTTCATGCTTAGCATTTTACCTACCAAACCGTCTCAATTCTTGACCTTCTGCTTCGTGAGTTCCAAGGCACTGACTTGATGACTCAGATTTGTTACAGGTTCTTGGGTGCTGCTAGTGTTGCTGGTCTGGGGGGGGGTGTCACATTTTAAGATATATATATATATATATATATATATATATATATATATATATATATATGTATATATTCCTTTGGGTTATATGGTGCAACTTTCTAGATGACCAGCAATTAATGTTTATTTGAGATGCTCAGGGCCAGAATTGGAACAGCTCCAGAAAAGCAGAAAGAGTTGTCCCCTCACTATAACTTCAATATTTTCAGTAAAATACTTGCTAATACTTTTTTGTGACAAGGGCTGTAAGTTGCCTATGGTGACTCTGTATTGGTACCTCGGATGAACTTTGTCTTGCTGAGTGCCAGTACCTGGAAGAGGGAACCTAAGAAAAACAATTCTGTGAAGAAAAGCAACTCAAGGGTACTGGTTCTTTGCAATGGTCAACCTGACCTTGCTATTTTTTGCTAATTGCACATTTTGGCTTTTGTGACTATCTCTTAGCTTGTAGCTGTGAGAAGGGAACCTTGAAGACTTCTGCCTTAGTTAGGGTTCTATTGTGGTGATGAGACACCATGACCATGGCAACTCTTATGAAGGACATTTAATTAAGGGTGGCTTACAGTTCAAGGTTTAGTCCATTATTTTCATGGTGGGAGTATGGCAGCATGCAGGCAGACATGGTGCTAGAGAAGGAGTTGTAAGTTCTACATATGGATGGGCAGGCAGCAGGAAGAAAATGCCACACTGGGCCTGACTTAAGCATCTGAGACCTCAAAACCTGTCCCTGGTGACACACTTCCTCCGACAAGGCCACACCTACTTCAACAAGACCCTATGAACTTATGAGGGGCATTTTCTTTCAAACCACCACAACTTTCTAGCCAGGATGTGGTTTTTCTTGCTTAAATATGGGTCCTGAGAAAGAGTCAGGATGCACATAGGTCCTGAATACCTAGGTGTAGTTAACAGCCGGCTGGAATAAAGACTTTCAATAGACTGTGTCTGAGTGGTCTTCTCTAGTGGGAGCCCCACAGCATTTTGAACTGAAATTGTGTGCATGTTTCCTTTCATTTAGAACTTTCTGTTTGCTTATTCCCCAGTGATAACACATCAGCCAAAGATGGATTTCAAGTCTAAAATTGCATTTTGGAGGCTACTGTGTAGGATATTGGCTCGGGTTGCAGTCCTCCCTGTAGCTAGAAGCAACTGTCACTTCACTAGGTAAAAGAGCACTGTTACGATCACTTCACTAGGTAAAAGAGCACTGTTACGATCAAGTAGCTAAAGTTTCATTCAGCAATAAGTGAAGAAAGATGGTAAGGCAGGATGGCTATCCTAAAGTATTTGACAATACTTCAATGTAAGAGGGCACTTTCAGACCCTCACATTTTTTACTCACAAGTGTAGTATTTAGGGCGACCCTTATTCAGAAATAGTGCATCATTCACAAGTACACTTTTTGTTCACTAAACTAAGACTATCTTAATTATTAAGGTGCATACATTCATCTGGCAGTGATAATTGCAAAAAACTCAACTGTTTCAACCAAAGGTTTACTTCTTTGCTAACAGTATCTATCTTTAGAACTCAGCAAAAATTACTCATTTTCCCACAATACCAAATGCCATAATTTAAGTAACATCCTCAAATAGTTTGACACTCAATAATGATGGAATTCATCACCTTATTGATGACTCTTTTTAAAAAATAAGCATCTACAAAAAAAGATCCAGTTTCAGGGGCCTGGAGAGATGGCTCAGTGGTTAAGAGAACTGACTGCTCTTCCAGAGGACTGGGGTTCAATTCCCAGCAGCCACAAGGCAACTAACTCACAGCTGTCTGTAACTCTAGTTCCAAGGCATGTTCCAACACCCATGGCAAAACACCAATGCATATAAAATTAAAAAAAAAAGATCCAGTTTCTAAAAATAGGTCTAAGGAAATACAATGTACATCATTAAAACCCCAGTAGTAACTATTTACTGGGATATCTTGATTTAGGGGCAAAATTTAGGAAAATCTTTAGAGTTTATCAAGACATGTTCCTTATCAGCTGGGAGAGGTGGCCCATGCCTTTAATCCCAGAAGGTAGAGACAGGCGGATCTCTGAGTTTGAGGACAGCCTGGTCTACAGAGTGAGCTCCAGGACAGCCAGGACTGTTATATAGAGAAACCCTGTCTCAAAAAACAAACAATGTTACTTATCATCTAGAGGTCTTGAGTAGGTTCATTTTTTCTGAGAGTCCACCATCTTTATTATGTAATGATGGCCCTCTCCCTATGTCTGCCTGTCTGAGAATCTAACTCCCGGTCCCTCAGAGTGTCAGAATCCAAACTTGAAGTGATAGGTAATGCCTTCAGTTGTAACTATTAAAGAAGTGAACTTCTAATCCCAGAGTTTCTTGCATCTGGAAATGACTGTTGTGTGTCTTGAGAGAGTGTTTATACTCTACTTTTCTATTTACAATGCTCTCCAGCACATTTTGGTATCATCTGTCTGTAAAGTGAACTCTTGGAACCAGTGAGCTTAATTTGAGTCTCTCACAGGAGCAAGACAGGGTAGGGGCAAATTACCGGTGGTTACACCATGGAAAAATTTGTCCCTTTTCCCATTGACCATTAACTGCTTCTAGATGTGAAGTTTTTCCTTCTGATGCAATATATGTTTTTCCACTTGGCTGATGGAACAGAGGTGGGATATAAATTTAAATTGCAAATGATGAAAAACATTCAGTTCAGTAGAAGTTATGATGATAAACCGTTAAGACTATAGTTACAACTCTTAGTCCATTTCCTACCCTTCTCCTAGATGGTCATTTTCTACATAATTTCAGGTATATTACCTATTTTCATATTGTTTCCGTAGACAAACTTAAATAAATTAGAAAAGGTACCTAGCAGTTCTGAAACTTTACCTTTGCTTGCAACATTCCAGTTAACCAAGGAGAGTGGGGAGCATATATATAGGAGTAGGCTCTCTAAGTAAGTTCTTGGTAGCAATTATTATGAGAATGTGAGCATAAAAAGGTAATCTTCTGCTTCTCCCTTCAAAAACTGTCCATTACATCTAGCAAAGGCCAGAAGTCTCTATGGTGTGTATTGTCATAACTGCATGCATGGTCATGACTGAGCCAGCATACGGGGTCTGAGGTCAAGTGGTTGTAGTCTAAATTATCTGGAAATGGTCTCAAATTGGTAAGTGTAACATAGGCTCAGAAATCAAAGCATGGGTTCGGCTGTTTTGTGATGAGTGGCTGACTGCCAAGAGCAACCTGAGATTAGCAGAAGTCTTTTCCAACAAAACATCACCAAACACACTCAAAACATACTTTATCTTCAGCTTCCTTCAAATATCTTCTCAATCTTCAGTCTCAACTCCAATCTCAGAACAAAGGGATTATGTGAGGCCTACCTAGCCTACAACTTTATACATGTGAGCATCATTTTGAGACCACACACATAGTACCACACATTAGGATACTTAAGGCCACATTTTAGGAGAATGCACTACAGCAGAGATGGATATTAATGACTTTATTATTTATTTTTAAGGAAGGATCCTACACTGTATCCCAGGCTGATCTGGAACTAGGAGTACTCCTCCTGCCTCAGCCTCTCAAGTACGCGACTACAGATGTGAGCCACTACCCACGGCAACAGCAACTCAAATTATATCCACAGAGAAGTGTTCCTCACCTAAAACGCACAAACTCTGAACGTTAGCTCAATCTCACCAGCGTGGGCATGCTGCCCCCTGTAAACTAATAGGCTCTTCAAGAGGGGAAGTCACCTGGCAGGGAAGGGCTGTTTGCCTGTTTCAATCAGAACGCGTCAATCTTCCCTACCCGCCAGAGACGGCAGGATGCAATAGATTGTAATGCAGGTTCTAGCAATTCATCTCACTGGCAATGGAGAAGAGCAATAACTGGAAACAAATGTAGTTTGGGAGCTCGGAGGTTAGAAAGCTGGGGATGCTCGCTGCCTTCTAAGAGCAACAGAGGGCGCAAGAACCGCTTCCTCTGCAGAGCCTCCAGGCAGCCGTTCCCGCGCCTGAGCCGAGACCCGCCCCTCCCTCCCGCTCTGGCCACTCTGAGAGCTCTGAGCCGAGTGATTGACAGGACAACCGCCCGGCGCGTTGCAGAAATGTTTCACAGTGATCTCCTTAGGCTTCCGTCGAACGCTTTCCCAGCATCCCGTGCGTGCTGGCCCTGCCGTACCTCGTCCGGGCGCCGCCACGGTCTTGCGCGCTGCTTTTTGAGCGCGCGTCTGCCCGGGGCCGGGCCCGGGACGCGGCTGCGCGGGATGGCGCAGCTGGAGGGCTACTACTTCTCGGCCGCCTTGAGCTGCACCTTCCTCGTGTCCTGCCTGCTCTTCTCCGCCTTCAGCCGCGCGCTGCGCGAGCCCTACATGGACGAGATCTTCCACCTGCCGCAGGCGCAGCGCTACTGCGAGGGCCGCTTCTCCCTGTCGCAGGTTGGTCCCTGCTGGCCCTGCCCCGGGTCGGGCTCCTCCCAACCTGTGTGTGTGGCCTTACCTCTCCCCGTCTGCCCTCCCAGACTCAAAACGTGAAAGGCACCGGGTAACGACTGACCGTGCCTAGCCTGGAGATCTGTGGCTTGTTTGTTAGGTGAATGCTAAATCTAGAGCAGGCGATGCGAGA